>JBBPLQ010000118.1:9570-52325 GCA_038089855.1 Royoungia palumana
CCCTACGTTCTCCATGTACGTGTGCCCTACCCCCTACTCACCATGCGGGACATTGCGGACGCACGCATGCCCTCCTCCGTTGTTTCTCATCATAGTATCCTCAAGAGTCCGAACTTTCCTTCCACTTGCTCGACATCGTACTTTCCAAATTCACTTGGTAGCACATGTACTAATCTCGTTCGTAACAGTAAAGTTAACATGTGTGTACCACATTGTACCCGAGTCAACTTGAGTGCTCGATCCAATGTGAACCAAGATGCAACAAGCGTCTGCGCGACGCACGGCATACTAGTCACGTGGACTGTCGCCTGCTATCTACGTTTTCACCATTTTTTTCCGCCATTGGTTCACCGCCGGTTTTCCGTGACGTATGTCGACGATTTGACGAGCCAAATCTACATCACTGCGAACGCGATGCAGGCAAGTTGATGGCTGAAAGCAATATTACTAGCATTCGCCTCACCTCGTCCGCGGTACTAAGTATCTCTGCATACTCATCTCTTCACTTCCAATAACGTAAACCCCTGAGCCACATTTTGTCAGGCATGATATCTCTAACTCCTCCGAGTTACAGAAGCACCAGCGGTCGGTTCTTTCAAACTGAAATGGTGTTAGTGATTCTTGAGAGTGCGTCTCTTCTGTGGTACTATTCCCTATTTCCTTCACCTCTCCGAGTGCGTCCGTTCCGTTTCAACTGCCAGCGACTGTTTCCGCATGTTAAGCATGTCACACTGCCTGGCTTGGGACCCCAGAAGTCACCCTTTGCACTTCCGGCGAGCTATAAATGCGCACCTCTTCCTTCCATGCTGTCAGTAGTTCAAACTCCAACCTTTCAATTCTTACTATCATGATATCCAAGCATCTCGTTTCATTGCTTGCACTGCTGGCGGCTGTACCGCAAGCTTGCCAGGCCCAACGCTATTCCTCAGCTACGCTGGAAATTTTGTTCCCAAGGAGCGATACCGACAATTGGAGAAGAGGAGGTTGGTTTGAAATTATTTGGTGTGTAGACGCATTCTTGGTCGACCTCCCCAGCGAGACTGTCATCTCTACAGGACACTGGTTGACCCCGCAGTGGAGGGTCTCAACTTTGATATGAGGATTGCCTGGGAAGCGGACGGTCTGGTCTGGAGTACGTACCTCTCTCCCAAGCCTTCCAGTATCGCCACTGAATAAACCTGCAGCGAGAATCATAGCCCCAAATGTGAGTGTTTCGAGTGGGGGTATAATCATCGAGGTCCCCCCAGATCTCTATGTTCCCTACGAATACTGGATAGTCGGTGAGTCTGCGCACCCCACGCCACCATCTCATCTAACTCTGCTCATTAGCGGATTTTCACGGTTCGGCGGAGGATGCGCAGGGTGAAACTTTCACGATGACGCGCTGAGACGGAGTATTTACGATTCTGTAACATGCTCCGTTGTCTTCCATGTGGATCAATTGCCGTGAATGCTGGTCTCGACCACGTTTCTACCGTTTGAGTCTGCGAGTTTCGCCTTCGTCCCTGTTCATTTCCAACTTGTGAATTTCATCATGCAGGTGGCATGATGAGGCCAGCACCGCCATATATGGTTCAGCATTCACAGGAAAGTAGCGGGAGGGATGTTCGTCAGAACCCACGCCTTTCACAAGATATTGAACACTATGAAGAGAATAGAAGACTCGGAGCCGAGCGGATCGGCTAATGGAAATGAACGAGGGTCACATATATACGTAGATAAGTACATAGACATACGGACCTTGGGGGATTCGTCCTCTTCATGACAGTAATTTCCGATGGTGCTCAACCGTCATGCATCATGAATTAGTAACAGGCCTAGACATACTATCAGTCGCAAGTTCGTCGTGAACAAACAGCAGTCTCAAGTAATACATAAAACTGCAAAAATGTTATACAATCCCTATATATTTGAGCCAACGCAAGATGGATGACCGTGATGCGGCAATAGCGTGGTTTTTCGGGCGATTTCTATAATTAAGTACTGTAAGCGCCTGACATGGTAAAAACGTATGTCAGCAAATCATTACACTTTCACATCGTCGGGGAGTGTAGGAGATATGCCGTGAAGCTCTACGTCGCGCTCCACACCCGGTGATTGGACTATCCTAACCCGAGACGCCACACCAGTGCTGAAAGTGCTCTGTTCTGTGCCGAACTTCTCGGACGCGATGGTGTCCCGGTAGAGCCCGACTCTAACCACGATCAACAGCGGTGTCAAGACCTGTTGAAGCGGCCCGGCTAAGCCGAAAAAGCAAGCGTGGAAGAGGGATCTCGACCTACCGCCAACTGCGATGCAACATCAAGTGATGGAATTGCATACGGAAAGGGGCTACCATTCTCAGATCTATACAGTGCCAGCATCACGATCGTCGCGCTGGAAAAAATGGCACCTGATTCCACAATGACGTATATGGAATACGAGTAAGGGTTGCCGGAGGAGTGAGTGACGCGGAAGGACGCGACGTTACGACCTAACCACCACAGTCGCACAGCGATGGTCAATGTGACGGCGACGTTGACGACTAGGTCCAACGACCATGATGCTACAGTCAACGGAACGAGTTTAGACAAGTTGGTAGTGGGGATTGCGAACAAAATAGCGTCCGCATAGGCCGCAGCTGGTAGCAAAGTTTGTAAGTTGCGACAAGATGAGACAGCCGACAAACCAATGCAAGCCAAGTCCATGAGTATCTAAAGCACAGAAACCTCAATCAAAACCGAGTTTGAATGATAATAAGTTGCTTACAAAGGGGACGGGGACCCTCCAGTCGCGGTTGAAAACGACGTAGAGACGCCAGATCTAGCCAGATCGATTGAGCTCGCCCGGGAACGATAGCTCTCTCGTACTGACCAAAACAATATCTTGCATGAATGACTTTCTCCATCAATCAGTTCAAGGCCACGATACATAGAAGTTTTCTCATACCAGACAGACGTAGACTATATCCTTCAGTGTGCGCATGGGAAGCGTATAGGCAGCGAAATAGAGGGTAGCATAATCTTGCACGTCTGGAGGAACATAAATAAATGCTTCTAAGAGCTGTCTTAATGACGCAGCAACATAAATGGTGGCCAGCACGAAGAGCACGGTGGACGTTGACACGAGAACCCTAAAGGGCAAAATGTATCAGGGGCTCACCACACAACGCAGGACTTACCATCGGCTGCCAGTGGAAACGCCGCCCATTCTCGACAGGACCAGGTACATACATATAGCATATACCATACAGCTGGATAATTGGTCTGTTGGCTCAACTTGCCCACATTGTCTACGAGGAACGTACTTTATCCCTGGATTTAAGTAATCACGATTGTGAGTTTAAAAGTATCATCAAGGACAACATTTCAAACACACACCATAAAGAACAGTCTCCATCCAGATGGAGATCAAAGAGATTTCACCCATTGGGGGGAGGACATCGATGGCAGTCGCCATTATGCTGAAGTAAAATGTCCACTGCGGGAATGCGGCGTGCGTTCCAACACGAGTTTAATACCTATGAGCGCCAGCACAGACACAGCAACCACCGAAGCTGCCGCAGAGTAATATGGCGCACACAAGGGATATCAAAATCGCGGGGCACCGCCGCACTGGCAAATAGATATGGAGCCTATACTTTCATGCTCATGGTCACGCCACGCGACACCTGACCTGTTTTGTACGCCGGATGGAGTCTATATCGAGGATGATTTGGTGATGGGGATGAAAATATCAGCGCTTCAACACACAGACACGCACTAATGCCGATCACATGAGTCTACAAGACACCCACCACCCACGGACCGTCCGCCGACTCCCGAGGACGAGTAAATCAGTGCTCAACCTATGGAGAAAGACAACCTACTAGCACAGGTATAATGTCCCTTCGCAGGCGCTGGCTAGATGGCAAGTCAACTTGTCGTCTTCGTTTCTGATCCCCATTGAGGGACAAGCATCGCTGAGAAATGAATTTCCCACGTTTACTAGTGATTTTTCCGACTACCACGGCGACCATCTGATCAGCAACGGCCTGCGAATATGTTCACGACTCACCCAGCTCCAGTCCAAAGATCTCTTTACAGTAAGATGCAATGTAATATCACCATAGGATTCAGGTGCCAGTGTGAGGGGAAACACTGCAGGATAGGCTGTGCGGACGGAGCTATGCGACACTCGTCTCGGCGCCGAGCGGCCGCCGTGACATTCAAGGACTATCCCATCAACGTTTCGGCGCTGGGTGCTCAACATCCCATTTTAGAAGCATCGCCGTCGCGGACGAGACACGGCCCAAACCACTCACGTATTGACTCCAAGTCCGAGTCTTCCTTTGATGTTGACCTCATTCATCCATTTTTTCAATCACTTTCCGCGTCCGCTTGATGAGGAGTCGTATTTCCGATCGCTCCCCGTGGTCCCGCGCGACCTTGAGCGGTCGCCCGACGTTCGCGCGAATATACCGATGAAATCTCAACAGCCTTGTGCTACTACAACTACCGATCATCTACGCGTCATCTACTTCAAACAGTCGTCGGCGACTCGCAACGATCTATGAAGTCGCGGAAGAGCGTCCGATCACGCAACAAAGCAGAACGGGAACCAGCCCATGGAAACGACCTTGCAGATGCTCGCCGCGGGCGGTGGAGGCTGAGAGCGGCTAGCACTGAAACTCTGGCCCCCAGCGCCTCAGTTCCTCGTCTCGAGTCCGTTTCCAAATACGTATCTCGATGCTTGGCCACGCGCTCCGTCAACCCAGCATCAATCGACATTCGCTTGGTACTAAGAGCGTCCAGACACAATGAAACAAAACGGTCGTCTCTGCAACTGCCTTGATGAGTCTCCGACTGAGTTCCCCGTGATCATCAAAAGCCGTGATGATATCTTGCTTGAACAGATTACTCCGTTCGCTCAACACACGATGGTCCTCGGCTTTGAAGCTGAGATAGACAGAGATGGTAAACGCCAAGATGCCATCCGATTGTACTGCCCCCGGGGTCCCGTCCTCCGCTGGACAGCCTAGACTCTGGTAGTTTTGAATCAAATTAGATGTGGCGAGACACAATGTCAGGTTTGTCGCGTTCACCTGTCCTACGACTCCCTCAAGAGACCGAATTGGAGATTGGGATAGACCAGCCCGACGCTAGGATCAAGACGAGAGAAAAAGCGCACGTACGCGGGAACATACGCAGCACGGACTTCCGCGCGGACCTCTGAGCTCAAAAAGGCTGGGGTACTGCTACGACTGAACATCGGTCGCTCAAGATTCTACATACAACAGGCTCAACTGACAACGCAACACGACATATCTATGATGAAAGGTAGTCATTGATGTATGTCGGAGCTATGGGTGGGAGGAAGCGCTCAAACACACCCAAACGCCCTCATACCACAGACATCCTGTGACATCGATCATCATCCTGTTTGCGACAATGTCCCTTTGTGTCATGAAATCTCCTTACATCATTGCACTCCAGCAGATCCTATTAGCTGCGACAATGCCAACATGTGCGCTTCACAAATCGCCGAAAAGTAAAACTCGTGCTCAGAGTTGTGTGGCTGGATCAGATTGTGTGCAATCTCGTGTGCGAGTGTAAAGAACCTGCGTAAAACACATCGTGACCGATCGTCGATCATTCCAAGAGACGAGATGGAGCCAAACGAACCAAGATATTTGCGCTTGCTGTTGATTGCCATTCTTGACGTCATGGTCGTCTGCATTGTACGGTCTCAGCCTTCCCCAACCACAACGTAGGACGTTTGAATTCTACTCACGCCACGCCTCGAAGTAACGCAGATTGAGGAATATACTCCCAGCCCTGTTGAACGCGATAAGTCCTCCAGTCATATCACAGAACACTTGCAATGACGTCATCGGAAGGTTGTATATCCGAGCAAGTGGTGTCACGACGTGTATGAATCGCGCGAGCGGATCACGCATGCGCATCATAAACGTCTCTGTGTCAGGAACATCTGTTAAATTCATTGTCAAGTTACCCTGTCATCGTCGTATATTTCAAGAGCATGCATGCCAATCTTACCTTTCGTGACAAAGACCCTCACGTCGCCCATTTTCCCTAGTCAAACCGTCAGCCATCAGCCTCAACGCAAGGACTGTAAAATTACCAAGGAGCTCCAGATTGCCGACCTGGCCGGACACATCACAATACCCTTCATCCAACGATTCTTTGATGATCTCCATCCGCTTGCGGTTATGGAGTAGCGTTCCTTCTTCAGGCTTGCAAGCCTTGATCGCCATGTTCACGTTAGCACCTGGAGCAAAAAAAAAGATCATCAATGTATGCTGAACGGAACTATGTGCATTTAGCTTACGAATGTTGCTCTGAGGTGTCACGTGTCGCGTGTTCCTGTAATACAAGCATCGATGAAAACACCCACGGAAGACACGATTCAGGCGTACTGTGAAGCCTGAGGGGACGGGATTCTAACTAGCTCGGAAGACGACGGGACGTGAGATATGAGTTTGCGTCGCAAATTTTGCAACGCGTTGCCAAAAGGGTAGGGATTGTTGGCAGGCTCAGGCGTCGAAGGGGACGTTGGCGGATGGGTGATCGCAGATTCATTCAAAGGCCGTTCCGTGATGCTGGGCGTTGAAGCCTGAGGTGGGATTGTGGGAGGAGGGGAAGAGCGAGGTACGGGTTCCCAACCACCAGGTACTCCAGGGCGCCGTGTAGGTGACTTGGAGCGTGTCGCAATCAAGTCAGGATGATTTGCCCTTTGAGGTTCTGGCGCTATGGGCTGAGGGAAGGGCGTCATCGAAGAATTGGAATCCTCTGGTCCTATGTAACGGCTTCGTCTCGCCTCTTCTGCCAGCATCCTGTCTTGCTGTTGTTGCTTGAGAATCTTGTCGACTGAAAGACGGTATGAGTGAGTCGAGAGGATAAGCATGTACGCGATACCCACCATTATACCCTCTTCGCTTCAATGCCCTCAGATCGGTCGAAAGGATCGTCATAAACAGTAGTGCATCGTTGACCTTGGCCTTCTCAAACAACAACCGACATAGTGACGTCGCAACTCTGGTCACGCACTTCAGTTCCAGAATAACCCGGTAGGAAACGAACAGCAGTGACGTACTCATACATGTCCACCTGTGCACTATTAGAAAGCCACAGTTCGATCGGACCCATACCAACGCGCTTCGCCGCTGCCGATGCGTCCAGCGTTCGCATCGTCTTGCCGTGTCCGATATCAAGCGTTTTGGAAATGACCAACCTGGAAAACACCTTGACTTTAAAGTTGCTCGTGCCAGACAGCCACGACAGCGAAACCTTGGTACGGGTATGGGTATGCTCGTGGAGGAACAAAGGCAATCTTTCGAGCACGAGAGTCCGGACGGCGGACGCTGTCTTCGCGTCCGATATCTCGTTCGTGACTTTGTACTCCTCTCGAACGACGGTGCTTAAACGTCGGCATCCGAGCAACGCATAAAAATCTGTATGCAACGAATTGGATTATTTCTTCCCAAATTCAAATATATTTGCTTACTCTCAAGCAGATCCTCTTGAGGCGCGGCAAATATAGAGTCGCTAAAAAGCTGGTATGCGTTCGTATCGTCGGCAATGACAATCTCAGTCGGTTTACGGAGGTCGTGCAGATCTTCCCATCCATCTTCGTCCCATTCCGCGAGCGACATCTTCTCCACGAGTGTCTTTGAACTTTTCTGACGGCGCATACCGAGTAGAATGGGCGATGCCTTCATCCTGTTCATCGTACCTGTACCGATAGCATTACTGTTGACAGCTAGGTTGCGCAATTCTGACAAGAAACTGGGAAGGGCCAACTAAGTGGGTGGCCAACGATAGAAGAATCACACGACAGACCTCTCGTATCCCCCAGATAGATCGTAGAACTTCCTAGGATCTGAAATCAAAATCTCTGCCACCTCATCGATGGAAGGCTCGCTCTTTGAACCACACGCGCTCAAAAAGCTGTTCGCAACAGGCCCGAAATCGACAAAAACGAATAATTTTGAGTGAAAATTGCCTTTAGAGCCGTCGCCCAGGTAGCATTGGGTCGGCGCGAGCCACCGCAATTGTTGAGCACCAGAGCCCTTTGCAGGGACGATCGGAAGTTTCGAGAGTAGGGTCAATTGGGATTGACTAAAGTCTATCAAGTTCCGTGAGAGACGAGGGGGAATAGTGGAGGAGAACACATACTTGAAATGCGTTCGGACAAAATCTCGAACCACTGCCGTGCGACCACCTCGTTTGGTGGCGGCGTCTTCTCTAGCAAAGCGAGTAACATCGAGGTAGGGGGGTGAAGCTGTACGCCGAGTTTATTAATGGCGGCATCCCGGAAATTGTCTTGAACGACCGAGAATCCAAGGACTTTCCATTGCGAGCCAGAGAAGACCTACATTCGAGGAAACATTCATGCCAACGAAGATGATACGATGCTGGGAAGACGCTCTACCTCTGTCAGCTTTCCTAGATGGGGACCATCCTCTCCTTCCGAAGGAATAAAAGCAATGTGCCCAAAGTTGTTCGAACTGTATTCTGGGTATTTTAACGGGATGTTATCACACAGGTACTTGAAGGCGATCCCGCGGACACCGGGGTCCGAAGACGCACAAAGCGTCACCGCAGTCTCCAGAGGTGGGTAACGACGCAAGCCGATTCTATACAACAACTTGGCTGCAAAAACATTAGGTGAGCCATTTGTCAGCGACAACCGGGAACTGACCTTCTTCTGAGTTATTCCGCCACTTGGATTTGCCTCCCCAATCAAGCACAGGAAGTTGTAATTGCCGAAATATATCCACCGGTTCGTAGAGTTCTCGAGCGCAATATCTCGGCTTCTTCTTTCCCCCAGCCGGCGCGAGATCTTCCTTCGGAAACGCTGCCGTCGATGCTAGCCTAGCAAGTTCCTCCGTGGTCAACGTATCTCGCACTTGGACTAGATACCCCACGAGGTCTGATATGCTCCAATCGCCCGTCTTCACCATCCTATGTATACAATGTCAGTTGTCAGGTCAATAAGTTGCAAAAGCGACGTACCGATCGAAGATGAGCTGTAGATCGACATGTTTCCGTACGCCGATAAATGAAAGTAATTTCTCCATCTGACCCTTGATAGCAAGACCAGAAGGAAACTGTACCAACGGCAGGTCACCAAAGAGGGCCATGTTTGTGTTTGGGAAATAGGAGAGTTCCGGTATCATTAGGCCACACGACGTCGGAATGCATTTCTTGCCTGCAAATACTTTCTTCGCCGAAGCGTGCATCTCGTTCGACAGCGAAGACCAGACACGAGAAAGAATGATCAGTACGCGCTCAGCCCATCCAATCGACTTAGTGAAGTCGTAATCCGGATTGGTTGACATGACGTCGGACTGCGACACGTATTGTAGCCAATCAATGACGGTAAACTCGCACCAGTTGAAACTCGTTAGCTCGGGAGGCGAGAAATGCTTCGTGATGGTCAAAGGCATGAGAGATGAGGGAAGCGGTCCATCCAATGGGATATGAGTGCCAAGTGTCCTGGTGTTGATGAAATATTGTACTGATGACAACGGAAGTACTCTTCCGTCTGCACAGCTGAGGACTGCTGCATTTAACAATTGTACACGGATCTGAGCCATGTTGACATCAATGACATCTTGCTTAAGGCTCGTCCACCACTTAAGACACGCAGTGAGTTCGTCTTCGTTGAGAGGATGTTGGCGGAGTTCCTGCAGAACATCGGCAAAGGTTATAGAAGAGAGCATGCCTTGCGCCTGCAAAGCTTTGATGGTACGTGCACCTTCCTGGATAACTGCTTGCGGTAAAACTGGGAGATGCTTAAGAAATTTCGAGAAGATAGGGTCGAACTCCTTGATATCAGGAGCCCCGCGGATTCCGGAAGACGAGAGAAGCCTCAGCGGTAGGGTGGAACATCCGTAAAACGAGCTCTCCAGTAGCTGTGACACCTCCGATGAGGGTGTAGAGTGATGAAAGGTGAAAAATTTGAGAACGTGGATGAAGCGCTGGAGGAGCCAATTTTCCAGCTCCTGCGGCGGTCGAAAATTGTTCGTACCATTAGACTTGGCCGCTCCTCCCCATAGAATTTCGATGTTGGAGAGCTCCAATTCGTATGCCACGCGCGCCAACAGACCCCCAATGTACAATAGTTCCTTGTTCCAGACTACAGCAAAATAAGTAGAAATGAGACACTCTCAATAAGTCGCTCACCTGCGACATTCTTGTCACTAAAAAAGGTCGTGTGAGATGAAAGATATGACGAGAGTGACGAGGCACTTACACAAGATCTATCGATTCACGCTCAACAGTCGGAATGAAGCGAGACGCCATATGTCCACCAATACCTGTCGTTTGACCTGTAGCGTGTCCCTACACAGGTGTCAGTAAAGTGGAAGATTAAGAAAGGAACAATGCAAACGATGAAAATGCGTGTGTGCCCAACTCTGACATAATATTAGCCAACAAACAATGCGACGACTGAAGTTACCAACCCGTTCAGATCCGCACGAAGACCCTGGAATATACTTCCGCACGCCACTGGCTGGTTCTTGTCATCAGCCAGGCTTTGATCATACTCGTCCTTGCCGGTCTTCGTATAAAGTATAATGAGCCTCGCCAAGACAAAGCACACAGAATCACCTACATAAATCAGGTCGTATTTGAGCCGTACAGGGGGGTTCTTCTTCGTGGACCGGACGAGTTCAGCGGAAAGTTTCTTGTCCACTTTAACATCCACTTCCGCGGTGAATACAGTGAGGGTTACGCTCATCTCGTATAATTCTGTAGGATCCTTGGGGGCTTGGGGTGGTAACACTGGAGTTTCGGGTTGAGGCATTGATTGATTCGTAAATGCAGAAACCAAGGAGGAGAAGAAACCGCCCTTTGGCTTTCGAGGCTCTAGGACCTCAAGCAATGGGCGTTTCTCAGTCCCAGCAGCATATACAGCATGCATGACTTCCGCCTTGATTCTGATGGCTGAGTAGAATTTACGGCTAGGACACAGGAAGGAGAGATAGATGCCCACCGTGAGATTGTACGCTTTTGATGTTCATGACATTCATCTGACTGGATCGTTTCAGTCCTTTCGGAAAGTCGACGGATTTTGCAATCCCAGGTGATTTCTTGACATGGCCAATGCAGTGCTCATCGAGATATACCACAACATCGTTGAGGTGGACCATGAACGTGATAGAGGATGCAAGAAATCGCATTAGGTCAAAAGGCGGCGGGATGGGACCGGCCTCTCGCAGAGTCATCTCGAATGTCGTCCACGGGTCTGCGGCTCCCTTCGAAGGGAGATCGCCGCGACGAACATTCAACTGATAAACAGTAAGGAGGCAGTTAATACATAGGGGAACCTCGATACCTGGTCTTTGTTGTCCTTCCAATAAAACTGCATTCCGTGTCCTGCAACGTGGTTTAAATGATGATCCAGATGCAACAAAATGCAATACCCCCAGAGGATACAAAAGGGTTCTCTGTGACCGAAAACAAACTGTAAAACCCTGAGAAATTTCTACGCGTTAATCTGCTGACCCGTAGAATAGATAGGTTCACTTACCCACACCAAATGCGCCAATCTTCTCTTCATCCGGGTTTCCTTCGGCTGGGGCGACGGTGACGGGGGTAAGGGAACCAAAATTTCGGCAAAACATGCAACACACACCGATTTTTCGTAATCGTGTCCAATCCTCGTCTCTAAAGGTGATTCCGTTGTTTCGGAATGTCCATTGCGCAACCTTTAGAACGGAGTCGATGAAGAATGCCGAAAATAGCATGAGGATACGTACCTGCGTTGTTTTGAGATTAGGGAGGGGCAGTACGGCGCTGCTTTGCTGCCCGCCATCTTTCTGGCGCAGGTAAGCAGCAGTCTCGAAGCGAATCTCGACTGCGGATGAGCGAGCGTCATCTGAGTTCTGAAGAAGTTCCCGGAATACTGAAGTATGACTTTGAGGGTGTGTCATCGAGATGCCTTGCGTGGAGGCTCACCCGTGAACTCGCCGGAGTAGCGCGCGAGAACTTTGTCGATTAATGCACGTTGGTTGACTTCTACCGACTCATCTTGTCCAGTAAGCCACTGATTTAGTCGAACAATGATGAACTGGTAGAACTACACGCTGTGTTTGTGAACGTACCAATGCGTTACGGTCATGCGCCATCTAGCAGGTGGTGTTTGGATCCAAGTTTGCCGGCACACTGGCCAAGTAGCGTGTGCCCACGTAAGCACAGCTTCACTTCACCCCACATCCGGATTCGTACTGCTTGCACTCGCGCCGCCACACGTCCAGCAGGCCACCCCCTGCTCATTGTCTCATGGACCGTCACGAAGAGCATCCTCGTTCTCGTTAAGCCCGACGCAGGGAACGCAGAGGCTCCGAAGTCGTCGTTCAGACTCCAAATGTACGATCCGCGTTTTTTGGGGGACTTCATTCGATCGCAACTGGCACCTTACGCGGGAATACAACACCCTTGGATTTGGTACCCGTCAGGAATGTTGTCAACGACTGGTCGGAAACAGAGCGGTGATTTCAGCCTGGCACGTTAACAACTTTTGGTGCAGTGATATCCAGTGATATAATTGACTTTAACGCGACTGGGGTATTCTGCATCGAGGACACCAGGAACAGCGACAAAGTGACAATTACGAGGCTCGGAGTGACAGAAACATCGCCAAGTGAGGTAACTCTGCTGCCATCATCTTTGCACACGCCGATTGTCAGCGACATGAAGCCGGTGGAACGATGCCGGCCTCCCGCGGCTACGGCGGTAGTTAAAAAGTCCATGCAGGACGTTCTAGCGAGTACGTGCATGATCCCTTGTATGACCATACACAAGGTTTCTTTCCGACTACATAGGATAGTAGGAATGGTTCAAGTAGTTCAGTGACTCTGCAGGGGTGATGCATGCACGTCGCTGGCTGGGGGTGTTACCTCCCCCCGCCGTGCATCTTCTACCATGGCAATCTCCTCTGCGTCATTCAAGTTCATGGTCTCTCCGCCTACTGCAAACGCCACCGTTTCTATCGATGTTGACCCTCCGGCACCACGTCCAGCCCGCAGCCCAAATCCGGTATCAATGTCGCGATTGTGAGACCCTTCCACGTCGCGCGCATACAGTTCTCGAACATTCATGACGAAACGCGGGGTGAGGGTGTACAGAGGGATGTTAGCAACGCCGACCAGTATCTGTTCGGCCCATCCGGAGGGTGTGAGGCCCATGAGGCCGAGTAGGTTGATCAAAGTATAAAGGAGAGTGCTGACCATGGAAATGTGCATGAGCGCTCATAAAAAAATTGAAGAGAGTCAGCAACGTACACAAGAAAGTATAAGAGGCTGTCTCTGACGAGGAGCTTTATATACTTGTTAGGCTGCCATGTTCGCTGCGTACGATGCGTCTGAAGTGAGTGCCTCGCATATTGGGCGACCGCTAAGATGCACAGGACAGCTGCGAGCACGAACTGCGCATACGTGGTCGCATTGTTCCATGTCTGTACGTTATACACGAGCGTACACACAGAGATATTGAGCAGCTGGATGGACGACACTGTAGGAAGTCATGGGAGTGTCGGGACAGTACAGTAAATGGCATACACTCAGTACGTACGTGAAGCATAGGTTTGCTGACTATAAACGACGCTCTCGGCGAAAAGGATGACCATTTCGGCAACATACATGAGAAGGAGGGTGCAGAGGATGAGTTTTGAACGATTATACATTGCGTACACACGAAGGATCATCATCACTTGAAACACGATCAGGTTTCTCCAAGATAAGGTCCAGAGTGGCACTTACTGTCGGCACCCGCCCAGAAAATCGGGTAAGCCCAGTTGCCTAGAAGATAGGTTACAGCGCCTTTAGAGCACCCGGGTAACGGGTTTAGCCCAGACACGCAGTGACATCCGGCGACACTCACAGCTAATGAGCCACGTTAGAATCAAGTATCCAAAAGTGAAGTGGAGAATCACCTCTATTTCCAAATTGTTCGAGGCATTCATGTTAGTTGTGTCAGCGATGGAAGAAAGGGATGAAAACGAAACCTTGGTCAAACCAGGTATAAAAGAGCTACTATCTGCATTTTCTTTTCAGTCTCATTAGCTGACATCCTAGAAATGTGCACTCACATAGCGCAAAAGTGCTTTTGGATGTGTCCAAAGTCAACGCTTGCAAATGCACTATGTGTGATAAACTTACAGGACAGAAACAAGACCAGCATAACGGATCTGAAAAAGATTAGGCCTCTGAATATCTTCTGGAAAGTAACCAGAAGACAGGAAACCCACAAGAAGGAACAGTGCAGACACCCAACTCCAAGGCTTTTTCTGCAATATGCATATACATAGTGTTCACTCGCCGAAGTGTCTATGACGAACCCAGATGTATGTTACCTATGAGACTGTTGTTCAGAGGGAGCACTTGGATATCAAATTGGAACCATGCTACCTCTTTCTGTAATGTGAGGACTAAAGATAGGATAGTCAATACAAGAAAGGAAAAGAAAACTGAATGGCATACAATAATCATATGTGACTGCAGCTATAACCACGACTAGTAGGAATGATGAGTATAACCTGCATTCTACATAATTGTAAGGCAAATTACTAACGGGAGCCATAGTCATTTATCTGTTGCCCAGCCAGGGCATCCTGAACATCAGAAGACATAAAGTTAGTGAAACGGGACTAGCAACACTGCAAAAAAAAATCAAGGTGTGAAGGCTCACTGAAGAGCACGGAATGTTGTTGCAGCCCGCACGCCAGGGTTCTTACAATTACATAAAAGAGATAGCTACTAACACAGGTTGCTCATCACGATCACAAACAAGGCGGAGTGGGTATACTCGGGTCTCTCACGGAATTGTCCATGTGCCTTCATTTTAAACATCTGAATAGAGTCTCGATCACAGAAGGGGACTTAGAGAGGTGTGCTAACCTGTGAAACTAAGTCAAATCTACGGTTCCCGGCTGTAATCAGACAAAGATGCTTGACACTGGCAGGAACTTACGCTTAGTAAGTTCATTTACGCAGTTTTTCGACGTTTGGAAAGGAAGTTACTACGGATCAAATGCAAGTAACCAGAGTCCTTCAAAATTCCATGGCCCTCTCAAGGGACATTCTGGAGTAACGGAGCTATTACACGCGGGTTACTGGAAAGGTGCCTGCGATGGCGAATGGCAGTGTTCTCAGAGAGTCACAAACTGACGAGTCTCCATGACACTGCCGGTGTTGAATACGGAGTCTTGATTGGAAGCGATTCATTGTTCGGTGCCATTCGTAGAGTTTGTATTTGGGCCTTCAAGCTTCAAGCTTCATCGCTCAGCGCTCAGCTTTGTCAGTTATCTGATGCACGGTTGCGCCACTCTTGGGATTCCCACTCCAAATCGGCCACAGCGGTGCTTGTGATCAACACAGCATCTTGACCAGTTGTTGGCCTCGCCGCTGGTCACGACGAGCATTGATCCCCTCGAGCCTATCTGGCAAGGTTTCTCAAATAATGTTCATCTATGTCTATTCAAGCCTAGCATCCCATTTTTGGAGGCCGACTAGATGAAAGTGGAGAAAGAGGAGAGTTTGAGATTGCAATCAAACTACGCTCGGCGATTGATGAAACCTACCAATCGCGGGCGAGCAAGCTGGCGAGAGACGAACTAATGCAGTGTTCCCTGCAGTCGTCAACAAAGTCAAGATTGACGACATTGTTATTCCTAGGCGTTGAGAATCGGATACCTGATTCATAGGCTTAGAAAGGAAGAAGATCGGTGTCATATGAGCATGGCATACGACGAGACCGAGGAACAGATCCCGACGTGGCGGACGCCAGGCTCTGTCGGATACCTGACAGTAACCGCAACTCCAAACTCCCTCTTTTCACGCTTCTGGCGTCTCCTAGCAACCTCGGATTGTCCTTCTCGCTCCCTAACTCATCGTCATCTTCAACCATTGGTCGAGGGAGAATACCCGAACTGAAGGAATCGATACATGAAGGATAATCGGCGTCAATGGAACGTAGGTGGGGGAGGGGGCTTCGTCGCGAAGGCACCTAATTAAGTTAGGTCATGAGTCATCCACCCTCCAGTTACCACGGCGAGGGCGGACACCAGCAAGAGTCGGAGCGTTCAGATCCCCCTATTGGCGAGATTTACCGTGAAATAGGCTACGAGGAGAAAGAGTATAGCAGTGGCATATAGCAAACAGTCACTGCTTCGCGCAGGTGACTGCTGAGTCGTAGTCATAGGAACGCTGGGGACGCAACCTTCTATTAGATTGATACTCGCCGAAACCAACTGCCAAGCGATTGACTCAATCCACTAAATCAACGCTACACGGTCGGAAGCAAATCATCCACGTGGGTAGTTCAATTGCCATTCTGTCTCGACCTTGCTGATTCTGGTTCCAATTCGATATCCTCAGAATTTCGAATTGAGTTGAGGAAAGGGATACTCACCATCGCAGGCACTCTTACCGCTCTATCCAAGGGTTGAGAAGCATGGCTGGTCTGTAGCTAATGAATCTAGCGGGCATATTGTCAACGAAGGGACGTACAGGAGTCGCCTGGCTTGGTGCGACCAAGCTTTGGACATTGGAAGTACGAGACGCATCTTCCGGTGAGTGGTTGAGGACCGGAGTCTGAGTTCTGACTGGTGGCCGCTGTTGCCGCCTCCGTCGAAAATAATACGTGAACAAATGATAGCGTTCCTCTCCTGGAGGTGCATAGACCATTCGCTGGGAATACATGAGCTACAGATTGATCATTCCAGGGAAGGAATGACTCACTCGTTTGCGGCGATTTTCTGTCATTGTTGGGTGATGTTGATTGGTAGGACTCACTAGAGGGGGAGCCACACTGGTAGATCGTTTAGGTGTCACCACATGTTGACCAGAGCCGGTTTCCGAGCTCCATGGGGGCTTCTTCAGCCATTTCTCGAGTAATCGCCAGCCCTTGGACAAGTCAACCACGTCAACATATCCCTCTGGGCGAACCTCCGGAGGGATTTTGGCTGGTAAAGCAGATGGTGGTAACATTGGGTGTGACAGATTCGATGATGGTACTTCACCCACCGGATAAGGAGATGGCGCGGGGGATGGTGGCTGCGGCAATGTTAACATGGGAGCAAAAAAAGGGGAATCGGCTACGAACCTGGTCATAGTCGAATGCGGGGGCTGGTATGGTGGACGGTACCTCAAACTAATGCCATCAGAGTTGAGTGGGAACAGACGGATAAATTGGTACCTCAAGGAGATCAATGTCGTCCTTGTTGTCAGGTTCGTCGTTATGCCGAGGAGACGGCTGGTGTAAGCACGTAATGAACATGTCAGATGGATCGTTGAGACGACAGGACGACGAAAACGTACCGTATGGGAGATGGGAGAGTTATCCTCATCACCACTTGAGGATGAAGGATTGTGCACATTCGGTGCCTGGTAAAAACGAGAAATTAGAGACAACTTACGATGACGGATGACGAATCATACCACGTTCCTGTCGGGAGACCTGCTTTCTTCGATACTCGAGGCGGTATGCTCGTCGACTCGGTCATGTTGCAGGGCAGTATATACCTGATTAAGGGTTAGTATTAACTGGGAGCTCGACCAGTGCACACGTGCTCACATCGCCTGGGAGATATCGTTGGGGGGCGAGGACACAAATGGCAATTTTCCCATTCTGACGTCCTATAGCGAGATGAGTGCCGTCCGAGGAGAGAGAGATCGATCCTATGTTGACTGCCTCCTCGACAAGGCCAAGTCGGGACAAGGTGAATACGTCCAAGAATGAAACTGAGGTGCCTGCGCAAGCAGCGACAAACTGCCCATCGGCCCGAGCAGTCACGGCGATTGACTTGAGATTGCCTCCGTCAATGACGAGCGACTCAGCTTGCAGCGATCCTGTCGTGGGGTTGAACGACCTGACTTTGTTGTCACTGCAAGCGACGAATACTAAGCCTGAGCCTGAGTGTGACACGTCACTCGACCACTCGAGCGGAGTGTTTGGAAAATTTCCACTGGTCTCTGTGTCGATTATGACTAGTGTTTCACCAGAGTAAACGTCGAAGATGGTGATCGGACCGTCAGATGTGGAAACAGCAATTTGGCCCCCGTCTGGCGAGAACTTGACGCCGTTGATCGTGAAACAGACTTGAAGCGGACCGACGAGTCGCTCCCCCGTCGAAATGACCCATACGCTTGCAGTGTGTTGGGTCGTCCCGGTCGCAAACCTTGTGGAGTCAGATGAGACGTCCACTGCCATCAGCGATATTCCACCCTCGACGTGGCAGACTTGCCCCTGCAGCCCTGCGTCCCAGACACTTGCTCCATCTTGTGTACCACACACTATCCACCGCCCATCCCTCGAAATTGAAACAGCGTTTACGTCTATTCCCATCCGCGCTGTGGTTTCCAGTTCGTCGGCTAGCTGAAAGCGTAGAATGCCATCCGAGCTCCCGGAATAAAGTTGCCTTCCGTCGGTCGAAAATGCTAGCGCCCAAACGACCTGTGACACGCCTGTGTCAAGCACCATTCTATCCTCTTCCTGAAGCAGATGAATTGCTGCGATCAATCCACCGGTCTTGACCTGCGCCATCTTCCGCGATCGTGGTAGCCGAAGCAGTAACTTTGAAGGAGAGAGATGTTTACGCCAGGCACGCTTCACACTGATTTTCCACATAGACGCCTCGTGTCTTTGGCGCTCACCCTCACGCAGGTCCTCACTAACAGCGGGCCAGTCTTGGGACCTACCTTTGCTGAGTTGTCTCATGATCAGCGTATACATTCACCCCATACATGATAGGTATTCACCTGGGGTCCAGTCTGAAACCTTGTCAAGCACGCTGTCATTGCTAAAGGAATCACAAGGATGTACCTCGCCGCTTATGCCCCACTCGAATCAATCAGAGTTTGCTCCAACTCTCATTTCGTGACAGCTGTAGTTGGACGTGACCGGTAACCACAAATTTTCGATACAAAGCCAGAAAAAGTGTGCTGATTGTCACGGAGACCCATTGACAGAGGGGTCTGACGCACTGACACCGATCCCTTTGAGGTACTTGTGAACTCGCTAGATCTGCCGATCGCTCAGAGCTCAAAGAATTTTGAACTGCTTACTCCCATCATCTATCTTGAATCGTTTTTCTGGAGAGAGCCGGCTTTTGAACAAATTGTCAAGCTCAAAACGTTACTATGGATGCGTCTCCGAAAGCAGCATTCTTCGTTCTTCCCGTGTCACACTGCGGGCGCGGCGAACCACATTATAGAAAAAGTGCACCAGGTCACATACCGACTTGGAGTAAGTACAGTTATTTTGGCATCGTGAGACCCGCATGAGAGCTGAATAAAATGAGGAACAGAGACGCGTAGAGAGGAGACTACACTATTTCCAATATCTCCACACGGATATCCCTTGGAACGTTGTTTTTTATCCCACGAATAATGAATTCATGATTTGCAGCGACCCGCTTGTACGTGCCATTCGGCTGCTTCAAGAGTAGCAATGCACCAAAGGGCTGTTCCAAACATGCGATCAATCGCAGGGCCTGCGTGTACATGTCCATTACGGCGTCCAGAGGGGTGATCGGGACTTCCTCGATCATCGGGGTGCACACCAACTCAGCATCTGCTCCCGCATTGCTATCCGCATCCGTGATTGAGTCGACGTCGGACTCCGAACCTTCTTTCCATGTTACGGGCGGCGTACCGCAGGCCTTGCAAATTAGATGAATCCAGGGGTTCACAAACACGAGTCTCCGCGCTTCCTTCAGCGGAAGTGAGTCTGCCGTCGTGAATTCTACATCGCCGAGTACAGTCGTCTCCGCACGATAGACGTTTCCTTGCGTCCTTTGGAGCCTCTTCGTGCGGAATATGATACACGGGAGTAGCAGGCGAAAGTGGGTGAATCGTACCGGTTGAGAGCGTGTGATCCAACCATACGTCATGAGAGCATCAGGGATGGGGAAGCTGGTTTGTAGCTCCGCTGTTCGTTTTTCCAGTTCATCCGCTTCAGGGGACACAAAAGTAAACCGCGTTTGACCATAAACGGTTGGGTTGCTGGGAAGGCAACTGTTGCAGGTGGACGACTTCCCAGTCCATGCAAGTAGCGTCACTTCGTGCGAACGAGTTATGATATCTTGCAGGATCTGGCCATGTACATGTTCTCTTTCATCCTCAGCTAAGTGGCTGACCAACTCAAGAAGAGTTCCTCCAAGTTCCTTTATGGATCCGGAGGAGTACAATGTCTCACAGAGGCGTTCCTGCGCAATGGACTTGAGGTTCTGGAAATTCCAGCTGTAGATCTACAAAGCGACTGAGTATAGGTATTGTCTGTCACAAAGTGAAAGAGAGAACATACAATGAATATCGTCATCAAAGGACCCCGCTCATCAGGGTTAAAGGGTGTTTTGACAAGGCTAAGTGTTCGAACCGCATCTTCGTAGTCCCCTTGTTTCAGGTACATGTTCCCAAGAACCTATTGAGAATATCAGAAATTACCGTTTGTTGTATGTGCACGGTGCCCACACCTGAAGGTAGGGGCTTTTTGTTGTCTCGTCCACAACACTATCAATCAAGCCACAAAGGCGTGATATTGCTTCTTTGCGTTTGTTACATACAAACACAAGGATGGACTGTACGGATCACATATTTGATGAATTGTTCACAACATATACCATGCTACGCACCTTAATGACCAAGAGAAGCTCATTATCATTTGGATCGCCGCTTTGAAAGACCAAATCAAATTCTGCAAGTGCTGCTTCTTCCTCACCCCCACCAGCGAGTCCCATGGACTTGGCTATCTGGCCAATAGGCGATCGTTTGACCTTGAGTGACTTTCCTCAACGGCGTCAAAGATGATCATAGTGAAGTATAATATGCCGCATTACCATCTCAGCATCTTCAAGTGCAGTTTTCCATTCTCCTAGATGGGCCCGTACAAGTGCCCTAATTGCAAGCGTTTCATGGCTTGGATCCGGTGATTTCACAATCTCGTCGGATAGTACTGACTCTGTCGCTATCGGATTACCTACCATCATATATTTGAGTGCAGTCTCACTCATTCCAAAGAGTGGAAGCCGGGAAACAGAGGACACTTCGGGTGCGCGGGGAGAACGTTGCGGTAGAAGTTCCGGCAGTGTATGAATTGCGATCCCAAATCCCGTGTTACTGGAAAGGCCACATGCGAGGTACCTCCCGTCGCGAGAGACGGCGATGCAAGCAACGTGTGCGGTATGGTTTACGCGAGTTATCTCTTCGTGAGTAGAAGAATCCCAGAACGAGACCGACGATCCAGCAGAGCATGCGATGATTTTGTCACTGAGTACGATAGACACTTTCTTGTCATTTTTGTCATGAATAGCCCAGTCTGAGCGAGAAGATGTGATTAGATCGAGGGAGGTGATCGTCCCCAGTGAAGCAGCGAAGAGTTGCTGGCCATCAGTGGACCAAGCGAGTGGAGTGGTCAGCGGCCACGTGAGACCCACTCGGATCTCGAGAAGCTTGTCTCCGGAACATGTATGATAGACGCCAACAAATGAGTTGCAGTGTGTAGCGGTGGTAGCAATTCGACTTGAGTCTGGAGAAAACCTAACACAAATAACGCAACCATGGTGGTATAGAGGAGGGATAATTCTGGCGCCGGAAGTGATGTTGAAGATCCGGACAGTCTTATCATGGGAACCCGAAGCAAACATGTTGGAATCGCTTGATACGTCGAGTGCGAAGGTATGCGTGTCGTGATCCGTAACTTCGAGTATTTGTTGGTGAGTAATCGCACTCCAGACGATGATCGAGCGTCCTAAACCGCTGGTCACTATCCATTGACCGTCTGCCGAGACGATGGCAACAGAGATTCGGACGCGCAGGTCGGATTCTATCGCCAAGGGGTTAATCTCCACTCCGTCCTCAACCCTCCACTGACGGATGGCACCACAGCTGTCCGCGCCCACAAGGACACCATCCGGTTTGAAGGCAACACACATTATCTCTTCGTCTGATTTGATTTCTACTGTGAATCGTGCTCAACTGTCAAGACTCTGGATTCCTTGCGGCACCCAGTAAACAAAATCCGTACACACCTGGCATAGTATGGACTAGTATTGAGGTTGACGGCACTGGCGGTAGTGGTTGTTCACAATTAATACAAGTCGCTGAGTGATAATTGAAGTAAATGCACTACATAAACCACTAAAATGGCTCCAATTTCGACACAGCCATAATTAGCCAGTCTTCTCCAATAATAGAGTCTTTTTCGAGCGTTCCAGAACTCGTACCCCTGCAGTATTCGTAGGATCATCGATCACCATTTCGAGTTCGTTCGTATTCTTGTTCGATCGAGTAAAGTGACTCGCTTGTTATTATCTGTGCAAAAATAAATAAATAAATAACATACATATATCATACTTGATCGAAGGCAGCACACGGCACAACCTCAGCTATTGCTGAAGGACTTCGTTCGGAGAAAGCTGGCTGGGTCGAGGTTTATGTGATGCCGTTACACTCAAAGGGCCGAGTCAAACAGGGCAATCAAGCGTCGAACAGCACCACGAGTTATCTGATGGCTCGTTGGGCACGGAACGTGTTGATATCAAAAACCACAGCAACTGCCATGATCGAATCATTCTCCAGTGCTTGTGAATCCCGACATGAACTGTGATTATCGATAAACTCGTTATTGGCAGTAAAGGGACTGTTATGAGGATAGGTCTGAAACATCAGAAGGTCTACAGGTGTAACAAGACCTCGAGTAGTCCGGATTCAGGCTGCTAGCCAAAGGGAAGTCCGAGGAACAAATCGTATCGGATCCAAGCAGCTGTGAACTGCACAAACTGGTTTAACGGGAAGGTCTGAATTTTATCCGGATCTTGAATCGGAGGCACAGCTCTTGTACATCATCGCACTATGTCGAGTGCCTGCCGATGGTGAATGTAGACATAGAACTGGGTAACAGGGCTTGGCGCAAATCGGGCAAGTCCGCAACGCCATGCATCCATACGGCACGACACGTTGCGAATAAGCGTTTTGCAAAGAACAAGCTATTCAGCATATTTTTGTTGGCGCGCAGATGTGGAAAGTAAAACAAGCTCAAACCAAGGTTTAGAGTTGAGCGCGCAACGTTACTGTTGCTGTAGCACCGGTATAATGGTATCACATCGTCAGATATGATCAAACCTCTCCCCAGATGCTATGTAGATCAAAAGAACAAGGTTCAAAAGTATCCCCTCCTGGACGATGTTCGGAACAAGGAACGCGGCAAAGGACACTGCCATCAATGCGGGGTAGAAATGTCGGCACAGCAAGCACACCGTGTGTTAGAATACGTCATTCAACGACTCCATCGCTTATTTTTCGGATGACACCATCATGGTAAGATCCACTTTGTGATGACCGAGTAGTTCCTGTGGTGAGCCTAAACAGCAGAGGGTCTGATCTGAATCGGGCCAGGGCACTTACCAAGAGTTCAAGATCAGAGCGTTTGCCAGATATGATCGAACGTCGGTAATCCGGTCGTGAAATGAGCCGGTGACCAGCGAAACATTGTGGGTAACCGAGAGCAGAAACTGGCGTATAAAAGATTCAATCGGAGATCAAAACACTGGATGCAATCGTTGTTCGTATTTTCCAAGCTGTTTTTAGGATTTATTACAGGTAATAGCAATGCGATAGGAAAGACAGAACACAAGACCGAAATGCTCCCCAAGGACCGGAAGGGTCCCCGTCGTCGTCGTAACGGTTCCCAGAACCACAACGAAAGCCAGATACCCAACAAATAAAGTCGGCGGTCATGGGACGTACGTGACCATCAACACGTTCACGACCAACTTTTCCAGCTCTCCGCCGGATGCGAAATACACCCGCTCCTTGGTCATCGGTCCAGGCGCCCAATCAGACAAGACAAAGATCTCCGCCTCCCCGAGTGCAATCGCACCGGATTCTTCCACCCGCAATCGGATGATATCTGCATCCGTCTGTATCGTATCGAGTTCCTCGTCCTCTATTGGATTGCCGTAGAAACTCATCGGTCTTGGGATGGGCACGTTGCTTTTGGAAGGCGAGTTGTACGGCGTGGAGAAGCCCATCATGGCAGCGGCCGTGGGCGATTCGGAGAGGGCTTCACTGCCACATTCGACCGTACGATCGATGGGCCAGATGTATCCCCCTGCTGCCCAGTGAAGTTCGGGTGCAAGCTTGTATAGCTTAAGGGCGTGGTAAAGGAGCGAGTCGCTCCCTTTCAGCTGATAATGCGGTATGTCGTCAGCGCACGCTCTTTTCCCGATCATGTCGCATAGCACCCCTCGACCAAGGCGCAAGGCACAAGGCGAGGTGTGATGCAGGCACGCTTGGAGGAAACACGCACATGTGGTACCAAAGACTCGGCTATCGCTTCGGCTGGATTCACGCCATACTCTTGTGTGAGGTAAAACGCCACTTTTCGCCCTCGTGACAGACTTAACACAGGGGACAATAGATCCAAAAAGTGTTCGCTCGGTGTTATGAGCGGGTCCACCGAGGGCCCGTACGTCTTTAGGTGCACCGCAAACGAGATGCTCATACGACACCCCTGTTGGATGGTCTCGACTTCATATTCGCACTCGGCAAGGAAGGCAGTCCATTCGACCTGTTCGGGTTGACCACCCCCAAAGAACTTTTCTTCGTTGCCGTCAGCATCGCGGACGATCATCGCACCACCACGGTGTTGCACGGGGAGAGTGACTACGATAGTGGCCACCCGCCCGTCATTCCGCAACGTGCGTGGCTGCGGGGTCATCCGACACCCATTCGCCACCACCTCTAGTCGATCCCGTACCGTGATGAGGTAGTGGCCGACGGGGAGATTTGGAAAGAGTGCATTGCGCACCGCGTCTAGGATGGGATGGTTCGCAATCTCGAGGGTGGCGGTCAGAGGCAGGTTGGGTGGGTAGAAGAGCGAATCACGATCAGGGTAGACGTTGATTCCCGCAGTTTGGTGTGGTCGACATGCCGCGATCAGGACGTCCAGCGCGGGCGGCGTGTCGTAGTCGACATCGATTGGGAAATCAAGCGAGTGCGTGATGCCACTCTGTTATTTCCATCCAGGTTCTCAGTATACCATCGTGCAAGCCAGAATGGGAAGAGACGCACCTTTGAGCGGAAGAAGAGGACGAGTGCGGAGGGATCGAGGGGGATGCGACCAGACGCGGTGAAGGGACGTGATTTAGCAGCGATCATACGGGAGACGCTCCCACGAAGCGCATGCTCGGCTGCATAATCGGACTTGCCTCTTCGTGCGGATGGTCGCTTGGGAGGGTTAGTGGAACCCTTGAGGGGACGTTCGATCTCGAAATCGGTCTGACTTTTCGACCGGTGACTATGATCGGAGTGTCGACTGCTCCCGTCTGAGAGACGGCTGGCAGCAGAGAGGGCGGGTGAAGAGAGGGCTGATAGAGGGTACATGGTGAGTGGGGAAGGACAAGTGTGAGGGGAGAGGGAGGGGCTGGACATGACGGTGGTATTTTACCTCGGTCGCGGTGGCTGTATATGGACCACCTGCCCGAGTTGGCTGGGTAGAAGAAGTGACGATTGTGGGTTGCCTGTCACGGCCAAGACAACGTGTTGATGGTATATTCCGCTGTTTCCTCTGGAAGGGCGTGAATATGGAATGAAGATAGCGTGGATCAAGATTGGCCACGCAGTGTGGGAGGCTACGTCGCGAAATGGGTAACTCAGGGGGGCGCGGATTCGGGATATTATAATCGTCTCGCAGTCTCTTAAGTAACCCTTCCTTCCCGCCTGCGCTTGTCGTAAATTGGTTTTGCAACCCGGGGCAACAGCGCGGCTTCGGCGTGGTAGCCTGGTTACGTACGCGTCGAACAAGAAGCGGGAGAGGCGAAGTACAATAAACCAACACGATTCCTAGCTACAGTGTGGGTCCAGCGTGTTGTTGGAAGGGAAGCTGTGTCTCCGACCTCCGTTTGCATTGTCTTTGTGCAGCCGAGTGGACACAATGCAACGTCAGCGAGTTTACAATCACTCCAAGCTGTACTATAGGAGTAGGAATCACGACGGGCCTCCATGCCTGTCGGAACAAACTGGCCAGATGCGGATGCGGATTACTTTTTTTTTTTTGCTTCTCTATCCCCACTTGAGAGATATGGATCACGAATGTCGTTTGAAAACAAACTTTGCATTAGTCTCATGACTTGGCGACACAACACGAAACACGAGGGATAACTGAAGGGCATCGCGACGTTTAATGAAACAGAGTGGGTTGGTACGGAAGAGACGGGATGGGTCGGATCACGTCCATTTTTACCAGGAATGAATGTTTGACGGCGGATTTGGTCTGAAGATGGGTATAGTGTTACGCCCGAGGGTCGCGGAACGTACGATTTTTCAAAGGCAGTGATCACCCAGACCGACTCAGCACGCACGCCTTGCGGAGCGAAAGAACCAGCGTCGTCTCAACAGGTTGCCGTCCTCTGGCTGCGAGATAACACGCTTTGTGCCAACGACAAGAAAGTTGCCGATGCGATGAAGGGCGATGACGTTTGCGTGAACATGGAAAAGCGCACCATCGTCGTCATCCGCAGTGGTGCATGGCAATGTCGAAGCATTTCAAAGTATGGAGTCATGCCTGGTGCTGCAGTGAATGGAAATGACCATCTTCCGGTTTACGTACCGGAACGCCTGGCTTCCTCTTTTCCTCCTTTCTTCCTGTGTCGCTCCCAGATGCCACAATCTCGGAACCTCAGACGCCACACGGCAGTGAGTACATCCCAGCCACAAATAGGCAAATGGAGCTTGGTGGCAGAGGCCTGGAGGTAAATTACCTGGGGTAATGGATCGACGACCGTGGGAATACGAAGAGGACAACATGAAAGTTCTTTTGCAACTCGGCAGAAACGAAGTCATGAAACTGCGACTCGACCGTTTATTTTTTAGTGCGGTGTTTGTTTGGTTCTCAGGTATCGCCAAACAACTGTGTCTGCATCTAGCTGGCCGAGTTCCAGCGAGGATTACCTGTGGACGACTTTTCTGCCAATGGATGCATCAGTGTTATCCGCGGGATATTGCGGATACCCTTGACCCCGGGATCCAAATATAAAAAAACGACCCCCTGAGTTTGGCCAGATCCGAATCTTATCTATTCCTGTTCCTTGTGCAGACCTTGCGTTTTTGAATTGGTCGTACCCTAGACGCCGAAGAAGCAGCCAAGCCCGGGATCGTCCTCTTTGCGCGAGCCTCTGGGATTCTTCTTCTTCTTTTCAACACGTGTTGTTCAAAATCACTGGAAAGAGGGTGGTGGACCTTTTTCCCTCTGTCAGCCCGCAGCTTACAGCGGCGTTGGCAGCGTATCACAGGACGCATGTGGTGATGGACCATTGGTGTGTAGCGTTCCTGTCCATCAGGCCATCGGCGCACGCCGGTTGCTGATAAAGGAAGAAAGGCGCGGAGCCCGGGGTTTTCCATGGAAAGCCAATCACCATCCATTGCACAAAGGAGTTAATGGACGGAGGGACGCTCTTCCAACGACGCGCCACTTCCAGTCTTTGCATACACGAGGGTGCCAATCAGGAAGGGCAAGTAAATAGGGGCGGAATCATCCCCGCATTCAATGTAGGGATGATTCAGGGAAGTCGGCCAGAGTCGGAAATGAGACAATAGAGATGAAGCGTGTCTTCGCCGCCTGGTGTATGACGGCTCGCGGGCGCAGACGATCTTCTGCTTCCTTTCTTGCCTGTTTGCATGAAACCTCCAAAAAAACAGGATACAGCATGTTGCACCGACACGCAACACGTGTATCACCGGATCCCAGCGGTCGCGCACAGCGAGCGCAGACATGCTGATTCGGATATCGGTTATCACGATTCGAAACCATCAGACAAATCCAACGCGATTTTGGATGTCTGCTGTGAACACGGGACGAACATGGAATGACGCCGAGTCCAGAAATGCGTCCATGATCGTTACGGCAAGTTGCAGCCTGCGGCTTCCGGGCTCCCGCCGCGCCATCCTACCAACTTGGACAATCAGGTTGGATCTACCCCCTTGAGGCCCCACTGGCATTTGGTGTCTCGTCCTCTCCATCGACGTCTCCGCGGTGCGATCACCACGCAATCTTCATCCAATATCCAATATGATCTCTTATCGATATCCAATTCGTCCTGTCAACCTGACCCATCCTGGTGGTTTGTCACCGTCACAGGTTGCACACGGTAGACCGAACTATCCGACGGTTGATGGTGCCGATCGGAGATGGTTTTTGTTCCCTGTCGTGATCCTTTCGGGAGCCCAGGCGGTATGTTTGCATCGTGCTCATTGTCACTACTAGGCCCACCTCGGTATGGGTATCACTGGTGAACCTCTGTTATTACAAGCAACGCAAATATCTTGCACCAGTTACACGCCGCATGCCGAGGGGAACCTCGAAGCCTGCAACTTTGTTCGACCTGCCCCATTCAATGGGACTGATCGATCACGATATGGATACCAGCCATGTTTCTGCTCATCAGCAAGCGGAGCTTGATCAACATCGAGTCGGACCTCGCTTGCTGTGAGCAGTAGTCTGGCCAAACCCTTGCTCTAACTGCCGAGATCCAACGCGCACCAAACTCGGACGGTCTCGACGCTCGGAATTAGGAATTGGATATGCTATCAATGGGTTGTCTCGTGCGCGCTCGTGATGTAAAGGGTACACATGGGAAACGACGCGGTCCAAACGCGCTTATGCTGTAATGCGAACGACACGGAGGGCAATGGAGACAAGATGTATAGTAGTAGAAATTGCGTGGGATGCGTGTAGCGCGGCGACCGGAATGAGAAGAAAAGAAAGATAAGGGAGGATAAACTCATGTGTACATCATGCATGTTGCCATCACCGTAAATCCACGATCTCGAGTGGCATATCCTTCATCTGGACGTGTCCCTTATCCGCATCCTATTCACGAGCGCGTTCCGCGGCAAGCCAGAAATAGAGTTAGGTCGGGAGATAAAAGGCAGGGAGTCGAACGCACAGTATAAATAGGAATGTCAGGATGCGGATGGAAAGCTTCCTTAGCACGGCAGTCCAGTATCGTTTGTAGACCAGGTGGATCCGTTAGACGGAAGATCCCAAAGCTGGGGAAATAGTTCGACGCCACAATGGGACGGATAGAGTGAGACTTACTTGGGGCTGGATTTAGGCGCACAGACGACGGCAAAAGATTCGGGGAGCATGCGTTGGAAGCCAGAGTGGGTATGCAAGTCGACGGAGGACATGAAACCTGCGTGCATGCGACAAGTAAGGTGAGAACTGGATGTCCCAGAATGGCATTCCACGGACTAACATGACTGAGAGGGGTGGGTGTGGATCTAACATGTCGAGGTCTTTAGCACGATCACGACACTCTATCAAACCATCACGCACCCATCCAAGCGTGATTAAAGACCGCTCTTCCGTAAATTGCATCACTAACTCCTCCTCATCCATCGTACACGTATCGCTCGTTGAGTGTTGTCTGGGAATCAACAACGTCGTCACGACATACTTGCCTTTTTGGTCCCTCCCCAACAATAACCCACAGGTCTCGCGGTTCCGCGAGGTATTGAGCGCAGCGATGGACAGGAAACGTGGGAGGCAGTCGCGTGGAAGGGATACGGTCTTGAGTTCTGGAACACGATCTTCGCTCGTGCGCTCTCGGGTGATGCGGGCAGACTCTTGGGAGGCTGTGCGGAAGCGGTCGCCGTCGATATGAAGTGGTGGGGCAGGTGGTGGCGGAGGGGCCGGTGCCCGCGAGAGGGTCGAGTAGGAGGCGGTGTATTGATTGGTTGGCGGAGGGGGTTGAGGAACTAATACAGGAACGGAGGGTCGAGGGAGTGTATCGGCGGCGTAAAGGAGTGTAGATGACGTCTTGGACGCGTCCGGGATGAATAACAGGGAGGAAGGTCCTACTTCAGAAGGTTTGAGGGTAGGATAACTGAACATGGATTGTAGGGAGGGGGTGTAACCTTGTGAAAGCTGATGTTGTGACATGAGTTGCGGGTATCGAATATACCCATCTGGAGGTGCAGGTGACGTTGTTGTGACTGGTATCGGGTATGAAGGTCTAGAATGGAAGAGGTGTAGGTGATGTGCAACCCCTAATGGCGAGAATTTACATTCACTTACCCTTTCACAGATGGGGACTGGTGCCTGTTACAGAGGTGGGGTGAGGGCGGATATGAAGTAAGAAGTCGAGATGAGGCTGACCTTGTTGGACTTTCTAATGGCATGGAAGGTGGAAGGACATCATAGACAGGTTCTCCGTTCCTTGCTGCAGGTTGAGGATACTGATAAGTGTGAATCGAAGGCCCCGACGTGTATGAAGGTGAAGGAATGGTGCTGCGGCGAGCTGAACGAGACGCAGCCTCTGCTTCTTGCTGACGTTTCAGAATACCTTCTTGCTCTCTAGTCCGTCTTCGAGCCCCCTCCTCTTCTTCACGTCTCTTGGATTCTTCTTGATACTGCCGGACGTCCTCACGTTCGCGCTCTCGACGCCGTTCTCGCTCTTCGCCACTGCTAGGAGTGACGGGTTCCGACCCGGACCTGTCCGACCTTTCTCGTCTAATGAGGGATGGTTCACGAGATACATTCGCAGCTCGTCTTGCAACTGTCAATATGTCTTCTTTCTTCCTGCTCGTAGCTGTGTCGACCCTTGGACGGGGTTGACCAACCGCCCTCTGCTCGACCGTCTTGTAGAGTGTCTCAGCCGAGCGTCCCGCCCCTTCTCTTCTCGCCTCTTCTCGTCTCAATTGTGCCTCTTGGCGTGCTGCTTCGTGAGCCTGCCAACCTGATTCGTCATGGTCGGGATACCGATCGGGTCTGGAATCGACTTGCATTCTCACACCAGTATCCAGAGCGGTACGGACAGCAGCAGCTTCTTCGGGACATTGTGCGGCCCAGTGTTCATAGCGGTCGACGAGGATGGGCTTGATTTCGCCCAGGTGACTCAAGATGTCCTGACCGTTCTGTGATGCAACATATCAGCATCAATTAGCGCAAGGGTGTGAAGTCATAATCCAACGATACAACGACCCGAAAAGGGATCGTTACAGAGAATATTGATCCCCCATGGGGCAGTAAGACGAAAAATAAAATAAGAATGTACTGCGGACTCACGAGGCCGAGATTATGGCGCTGCGTGGCGGTCAAAAGTGTGAAGTACTCCTTGTGCGAGGGAAGTTTCTCGAGAATGACAGTCGCTGCTTTGGCAAGCTCGACAAAAGCAGCTTCGAGGTCGCCGGCCTCGTGGTAGGCTCTACCTGCCTTGCGGAAGCCATCTGCTGCTTTAAGCCATTGCTTGAGACCTTTTGAAGGGTCCCACAAGTTGTGTGTAGCGCGATCGGCGAGTTCAGCGATGCAAAACGGTCTGCGCGGGGATGAGGAGGACTGTGGAGAAGAGCGGGCATAGGAGGAGGAGGTCATGGTAATTGCGAACGCCGTCGCAGCGCCAGCTCACATCAAGACTAACTTGGGTTGCCTTTTTTGGTTCCAACTACCACTACCACCGACCACCACCATCACTTGCACTCATGCGCGCCGTCGACCAACGCCGCGCATGGAGCCTCGTTGCTGGTGTTTTTCTGTTGTTCATGCTGGCGGGTCTCTTTCAAGGCCGCCGTGACCACAGCACACGCTGGATTTCGTCCAAATGGCTCCCGTTCGCTCGCAGCACTGGCGCTATCACCGAGCATCCCATCACGACGCTCATGGCGGACGCAAAAGACGCCTTTACCAATCGCCTCGCGAGACAGAGCAAAACGCTTCCCGAGGCCGTTGCCGAGTACAAACGCCGCTACAAGCGGGACCCGCCACGTGGCTTCGACGACTGGTGGGCGTTTGCTAGGGAAAACGACTTCAAGCTCGTCGACGAGTTCGACGCCATCGTCGAGGACCTCGCACCCTTTTGGTCGATGACCGGCGTGGAATTGCGTCGCAGGGCATTTCAGGTACCATCTAGTCCTTTACCTCCACGTGTGCATTGACCGGCAATGCAGATGGGACACTTGCCTTCCATCAACCTTGTCCGCATCCAAGATGGCGAAGTTTTTGAAGTCCCCATTGAAAAGGGTTACAAGGATGCGGAACGCGGTCACCGATCCATGGGCTTCCGCGAGCTGCTCCAGAAATTCCAACACAAGGTACATTGCTCGGGGGTCGGATGCTCGGCAATATATTATTCCTGATTTATTTGCAGCTGCCTAACATGGATTTTCCAATCAACTCGAAAGCAGAAGGGCGGGTCCTTGTCCCTTGGGAACATCTCCAATATCCTAATCTTACTACACAAGATTCTTCAGGTGTGCACTCATCGCGCCGTGCTTGATCCATCCTTAATGTGACCCCTGTAGGCGGCGTGACAGCGATGCTCGGCGACTTCACGCCCGACTGGAGGGGTGAAAGTAGTGTCTGGGAAGCCTACCGCCGGACGTGTCCTCCCGACTCGCGAGCGCGTCAACTGTATAGCTCATTCCGCGACCCAAATGTTCTGAAACCCAATGAAATCCTAGGAGGATCTGATGGTCAAGATGATTCATTCGGATTTACCGAGGTTCCCGACTATGAATTCGATTTTTGCCGACATCCCTGGGCGCGCTACACACAAGGACACTTTTTTTCTGATTGGCGCACCATCCCTATTTTATATCCCGTGTTTTCCCCTTCGAAAGCTAAAGGATTTGCTGATATCAGAATACCCAGTCACTACTATCATCGTGGTAGCAGTAAATACACATACGCATGGGATGAACAGCACAGGGAAGTCAAAGATATAGATATTTTGGAGATTCCTTGGGAACAAAAAAGCGATCAGATATTTTGGCGTGGTGCCACAACCGGCGGGGGCAGCACACCCCCTGGATTCTCAGCCTCTTATCAGCGACACAGGTATTTTCCCCGCTTATTCTCCTGTCAGACCCAGCATGATCCACGTTCCCGTCTTCAGATTTCTCCGTATGGCACACGAAAATGTTCCCACCAATGTAACCATTGTGCACGCTTCGCCTTCGCAACCAGGCGTGTTTATCTCAACTACGGTCCTCGCTAAAAATGTCAATAGTGACATCATGGACGTGGCATTTGTTAATGCGGTCGGCAGTTATCCAGGAGGTGAAGAGGAATTGCGAAGATTGCACCGTTTTGCGGATTCTGTTCCACTGGGAAAACACTGGTCGTACAAATACCTCATTGATCTCGATGGAATGTCGTATTCTGCCCGGTTCCTGGCCTTCCTGGCATCCGACAGTGCCGTTATCAAGTCGACAGTGTATAAGGAATTTTTTTCCGATTGGATACAACCTTGGTGAGCTACTTTGACATCGAGATTTCGATCGCTCACCTTGCGTTTCCAAGGTTGCATTATATACCCATCTCGTCGTCGTACGCGGAGATTTATAATATACATGCCTATTTCTCTGGACCGTCAGCATCTACAATTGTTGCGGCGAACGTGACGGTACAGCAACAAGTCGAATGGGATGCAGTCAAGCAGGAAAGAGACGCACTGCTACGACGAATTGCCAAGGCTGGGAAACAATGGAAACATACGCTCGGCCGAGCCGTCGACCTGGAAGGTATGCATTCAATGACGAATTTTGAGCACGGTGGAACTTAACTAATTTACTATGCGGACAGTATACGTCTACAGGTTGTGCTTGGAATACGCAAGATTATGGTCCGACGATCGTGATGCGATGAGTTTTGTGCTGTGATTTTTCTTGAGGTACCACATTGATGCATCGATGTACTGGTTGCGTAGATCGTTGCAACGTTACTCTTGATGGTATGGTACGGAGAGCACGCTTGGAGTGTGACCGTTTGCTTCCTGGGCTTGCACCGGCGGAATTCCGTGACATGAGCGACCATCTCGTCGGTTGACAGCTGGTATGTGTTTTGTAGTGTTGTGTGTATTTGTGGAAGTCACCAAGGTGCCGATTCTCCAGACATTGGCATTGTCACATCACCATAAAACACGTGTTTCAGCAAGGGTAGTGAATACGAGTGAGTGAGCTCGCATCGCTGGCTCGCTTAGGGCACATCGTCTACTGTCGCGCCGCTACGATGTGCTTTTCACTGCACATATGTGTACCGTCATCCATTTTCACTTGATGCGAGTCAGACATCGGCGAATTTGGCTTCTACCAACAGGCATTTGTTTGCTATTCATACTAACGACTCTCTTCTCCATCCACGATGCCTTCCCAACGTCCTGGCTTTTCGCTCCAAATGCAGGCATCACTCGATCGCACTTCATCACAAAGCACCCCATCCCATCGTTCATGGCCCATGCCAAAAATTCCTTTATCAACCGCCTTGTAAAACAGAGTAGCACCTTCAGCGAGGCCGTGATCGAGTATAAACGACGCTACGGTCGAGATCCGCCACGTGGCTTCGACGACTGGTGGGCGTTTGCCATGGAAAACGACTTCAAGCTCGTCGACGAGTTCGACGCCATCGTCGAGGACCTCGCACCCTTTTGGTCGATGACCGGCGTGGAATTGCGTCGCAGGGCATTTCAGGTACCATCTAGTCCTTCGCCTCCACGTGTGCACTGAGGGTCAACACAGATGGGACACTTACCTTCCATCGACCTCGTCCGTCTCCAGGACGGCGAGGTTTTCGAAGTCCCCATCGAAAAGGATTACCAGGATGCCGATCATGATCGCCGATCTACGGGGTTTCGTGAGCTACTCCGGAAATTCCAACACAAGGTACTTTGCTCGAGAGTCAGACGTCTAGCAATATACTGATTCATTTGCAGCTGCCTAACATGGATTTTCCGATCAACTCGAAAGCAGAAGGGCGGGTCCTTGTCCCTTGGGAACATCTCCATTATCCCAACCTTACCACACAAGATTCTTCGGGTATGTACCTTTTGCGCGGTGTGTGATCCATTCGTCATGTATCATTTGTAGGCGGTGTCGCAGCGATGCTCGGCGACTTTACGCCTGACTGGAGGGGTGAAAGTGGTGTCTGGGAAGCCTACCGTCGGACGTGTCCCCCTAACTCTCGAGCACGTCAACTGTATAGTTCACTCCGCGACTCGAATGCTCTGAAACCCGGCAAATCCTCAAGAGAATCGGGAGATCTGGACGGTTCATTCGGATTTGCAGAGGTTCCAGACTATGAATTCGATTTCTGCCGACATCCCTGGGCACGCTACACACAAGGACACTTCTTCTCTGATTGGCGCACCATCCCTGTTCTATTTCCCGTGTTTTCCCCTTCGAAAGCCAAGGGATTTGCTGATATCAGAATACCCAGTCACTACTATCATCTTGGTAGTAGTAAACACACATACGCATGGGATGAACAGCACAGGGAAGTCAAAGATATAGATGTTTTGGAGATCCCTTGGGAGAAAAAGAGCGATCGGATATTTTGGCGTGGTGCTACGACTGGGGGGGGCAGTACACCTCCTGGATTCTCGGCCTCTTACCAGCGACACAGGTATTTTCTTCGCTTATTCTTCAGTGATATTCAGCAAGGTCCCCATCTTTGTCTTCAGATTTGTCCGTATGTCGCGCGAAGATGTCCCCATCAATATAACTATTGTGCATGCTTCGCCTTCGCGCCCGGACGTGTTCATCTCGACCTCGATCCCTGCCAAAAATGTCAATAGTGACATCATGGACGTGGCGTTTGTTAATGCGGTCGGCAGTTATCCAGGAGGTGAAGAGGAATTGCGAAGATTGCACCGTTTTGCGGATTCTGTTCCACTGGGAAAACACTGGTCGTACAAATACCTCATCGATCTCGATGGAATGTCGTATTCTGCTCGGTTCCTGGCCTTCCTGGCATCCGACAGTGCCGTCATCAAGTCGACAGTGTATAAGGAATTTTTTTCCGATTGGATACAGCCTTGGTCAGTTGTGATAAAGTCGAGATTTCCATCATTTACCTTGCGTTTTCAAGGTTGCATTATATACCCATCTCGTCATCATATGCGGAAATTTACAACATACATGCCTATTTCTCTGGACCATCAGCATCTACAATTGATGCGGCGAACGTGACGGTAAAGCGACAAAGCGAATGGGATGCAGTCAAGCAGGAAAGAGATGTGCAGCTGCGACAGATTGCCAGGGCTGGGAAACAATGGAAACATACCATTGGCCGTCACGTCGATATGGAAGGTTGGTCTCTGAAACACTGTCGTGGGCTCGATTTCTGAGATATTCGCTCCGATCCACAGTATACATGTACCGGCTGATGCTGGAGTATGCGAGGCTTTGGAGTGACGACCGTGATGCGATGAGCTTTGTGCTATAAATATACTAATAATCGTTTTAAACAGCAGAGTTACTGTGGTCGTGAATGATCCTACAATGTCACAGTGGAAATGTGTTTGTGTGGGGTGTTACGTAGTATGTGCTTTAAACCACCGATTTATGATCCTGCGCTAGCATTGACTTCCAAACGGAGTTAGTATGTCGCCGTTGGCTTTCCGCCGTTCCGCCCCGTGCCCGGAGATACCCGACACTCATTTCATGATACGATTCTTTGCAGGTCAAACGATCGTTTCCCCATGGAGCATGCTGCATGCCTGTCGAACAAGTTACTTGTACGCCGTGTGGATTTCGGATGAAAACCATCGCGATGCTATTCAAAGGTGTCGCCAACTCGTGGCGCAGATCTTCTTGCTCTCTGCTGACGCTCCAGATCATCCATCTTCTTTGCACATGGAAGGAAAGCTTCGACTGGTTCGTTCGCCCGGATCTGGAAATCCCATTGTGGTCGCTCAGATTGCGACCGCCTTGATAACATTCCCGTCTATGATTTCCTCTCGTTGCTACCCATCACTGATTCCAAACCACGCAAGATTGCCTCTATGCTAGCTACTCCCAGGCGCTCACAGAGTTGGGGCCTATTCGCGGGCGCGTTTCTTCTGTTTATGCTTGCCGGTGTCTTACAAGCTAGTCATGAACGCAGATCTGCCTTGAGATCTGTTTCAAGAATACGCGGGGATTGGCGCTCGTTTATCTGGGCCCCGTTCACCTGGGAAGCTCATGGGGGCGGCGTGGTCACTGAGCATCCAATCACTGCGTTAATGGCGAATGCCGCAGACACCTTTACGAAGCGTCTCTCAAAACAGAGCAAAACCCTCGCTGAAGCTGTCGCAGAGTACAGGCGCAGATACGATCGGCATCCTCCCAGAGGCTTCGACCAATGGTGGACATTTGCTACGGAGCACTACTTTAAGCTCGTAGACGAGTTCGATGCCATAGTTGAGGACCTTGCACCGTTTTGGACCCTGAGCGGAGAGGAACTGCGTTTGAGGGCGTATCAGGTAGGATCGACTTATCTCCACGAGTCCACATATAGACTTATCTCCCGCTTTGTCTTCTAGATGGGCCATTTTCCTTCCATTGATCTCGTGCGCATTCAAAATGGAAAAGCGTCAGAAGTTCTCGTCGAGAAAGCATACAAAGATGCCGAGCGTGGTCACAGAGCCAAGGGATTCATTGATTTGCTCAAACAGTTCCAACACAAGGTGCACGAAAGTCTCAAGAGTTATTTGTGCGAAAGCTAAATTCGTCCATAGTTACCTGACATGTATGTGCCGATAAATGGGAAAGCAGAAGGCCGTGTGCTCGTCCCTTGGGAACATTCGCAATACCCCAACATTACGACACATGGTATTTTTGGTATGCATTCGTCGTACCATATCATTCTTACTGATCACGTGCCCGGTGCAGAAACCTTGAGCAATTTGACGGCTGGCTGGAAAGGTCAAGGCAACGTTTGGGAGGCATATCGCCGCACGTGCCCTCCTGGCTCCCCAGCCCGACAACTCTACAGTTCATATCGCGACCCTAATATTCATAAAGGGAGCAGAATCTTAGGACATCTGAAATCAGCAGATCATTCGTTCAAGTTCGTCGACACCGTAGACGACGACTATGATTTTTGCCAAAATCCCTGGGCTCGTTATGCACAGGGACATTTCTTCTCAGATTGGAGAACAATTCCTTTTCTGTATCCCGTTTTTTCCCCTTCGAAAACAAAAGGGTTTGCGGACGTCCGGATACCTAGTCACTACTATCACAAGAAGAGTCAAGGATATACATACGCATGGGATCCTGAGCTGCGGAAGGTCAAAGACGTAGACGATATGGAGGTTCCTTGGGAGCTAAAGAGAGACGTGATTTTTTGGCGCGGTGCTACGACAGGTGGGGGCAGCACACCGCCAGGGCATGTGCCAAACTATCAGCGACACAGGTGCGCCTATTTCAAATTAATCAGCTCGACGTGGATGATCACCTGCTGTCCTCTGTACAGATTTCTCCGTATGTCTCATGAGAGCTCTCTTGCCAACATGACTGTCGTACATGCGTCACCACTTCGACCGGACACTTTCATTTCGACGGTTGTTCCTGCAAGAGATCTCAGCAAGGACATCATGGACGTGGCGTTCGTAAAAGCCCTTGGTAGTTATCCCGGCGGCGAGGCAGCGTTGCGCAAGTCTCACCGCTTCGCGGATTCTGTGCCATTGGGGACACATTGGTCATACAAATACTTGATCGATTTGGATGGCATGGCCTATTCGGCGCGCTACATGGCCTATCTGGCGTCGGACAGCGCCGTGCTCAAATCTACGGTGTACAAAGAGTACTATTCGGATTGGATTCAACCCTGGTCAGTCGTGGTGGTCTGTTTTGATGAGGAGTTTCGATGGCTGACGCTGGATTTTCGAGGTTGCATTATATCCCTCTCTCGTCGTCATATTCGGAGATCTACAACATCTATGCATACTTCTCCGGTCCGTCGGCGTCCACGATGGACGTAGCGAACCTGACGGTGAGAAGACCGGACGAATGGGAGGCTGTGAGGGAAGAGAGAGATGCGCAACTGCGACAAATTGCACGGGCAGGGAAGCAGTGGAAACATACCTTTGGCCGCACCATCGACATGGAAGGTCCGTCCCTCCAATGCATTCTCGAAGTGGTTCCGAGTCTCATCTGTCTGCTATCATGATGTCCAGTGTACGTGTATCGACTCATGTTGGAGTATGCTAGACTTTGGGCGGATGATCGCGATGGGATGAACTTTGTGCTTTGAGAGGACTGCTTTATGGTTTGTTTCAGTTACCTCCCTCCCGGTATGCACTTGAGAAGGATATAGTTGATTCGGCTGGGAGGGTGGTGAGGATGACTTCCCAGCATGGAACCCGATACGCGGGGGTAATGCCTGCTCTCGTAGACAAGCACGGTCCACATAGACCTCACGGGTATTTTTTCCACCACCCGAGCCCGAGTCTGTGCTACATACCGCCTGTCTGTCCCGAGTAGATGCGTCCTAGCGCTAAGCCAAACCCAAATCGAGGACCACCAATTATGGAGGAACCGACCGTACACGATTTCGTACATTCAACTCCAATGCAATCATAGCACAAAGTTCATCGCATCACGGTCGTCCCTCTAAAGCCTGGCGTACTCGAGTATCAGTCGGTACACGTACACTGTCGATCGTCACGAAGAGCTTAGATATCGGACCCGCGACGGCGATTCCAAGACTGACCTTCCATGTCGACGGGACGGAGAAAGGTGTTGTGCCATTCCTTGCCAGCGTCCGCAATCCGTCGTAGTTGCGCATCTCTCACCCGCTTCGCAGCATCCATCGTCGATGACGACGGTCCGGAGAAATAGGCATGTATGTTGTGCATCTCCGCATACGACGACGAGAGGGGTATGTAATGCAACCTTGAGAACACACGGTCAGCGATCGAAACCTCGACGCCGACAGGACTCGCCAAGGCTGTATCCAATCGGCAAAGAACTCTGTACACCATCGACGTGACGACGGCGCCGCCGGTGGCTGGGCGGTGATGGACTGCGTGAGAGGGCGTACGAGGTGGGTTGAACTCCTGGTCCTTCGTATCGACGAGGATCTGAACGTGCTGGGTTGCGGGTATGTCAGGCCGCCGTCGACCTGGTGCGCATCCAGGACGGAGAGGTCTCCCAAGTTCCTATCCAGAAGGGGTATGAAGACAATGAATCCCATCACCCATCCACGTCGTTTATTGCCATGCTCGACAAGTTTAAATACAGGGTACCTGGAAGATTAGAGAGTCGTGTCGAATGCAACGGTAATGCCGTGTCACAGCTTCCCAACATGCACTTTGCAATAAACTTGAAAGCGGAACTCAGGTCACTCCCCTCTTTCTGGGAGCTTCAGAAAAGGACCGAGGATATAGTCCCCTCGATCTCCTCTGGATCATCTGTTCATGTGGTCGACGGTACCGTGCGAGACGGGCTGGGCAATGTCACGCCCCGATGGCATACCGAACACAATCCTTGGGAACGGTTCCAAAGCACTTGTCCCCGTGATTCACTGGCATGGTATCATGCTGGCTCGTATTTTGAGCCAAGTGTTCCGGATCAGAGCGAGTTCTTTGGGCGGCTGGGATGTTCAAACGATTCGTTCGTGTTCGTCCAGGCCGTGGTCAACGATTACGACTATTGCAAAAAACCCAGGAGGGCACTATACCCAAGGGCACTTTTTCAGCGATTTGGAAAGGAACTTTTATCTGTATCCAATATTTTCCCCTGCGAGAGCCAGAGGGTTCAAGGACATCATGATACCCAGTCATTACTATTACAGTGGAAGCGAGCGACATACATACGCATGGGATCAACAGCACAGTGTTGTCAAAGACGTAGACAATTTGGAGGTGCCTTGGGACGAAAAAAGCGATCGAATCTTTTGGCGCGGTGCTACGACTGAGGGGGGGTAGCAGCCCTCCCGGGTGCTCGCCGTTCTATCAGCTACACAGGTTTGCATCACCAAGAACCTACCTCGGCGTGAACGTTCATTTCATCCAGGTTCCTCCGTGTGACACACGATGATGCGACCGCCAACTTGACGATCATGCATGCTTTGCCTTCACGACCGGACGCCTTTATTTCGACTGTGGCTCCCGCCCAAGACGTCAACCGCGATACCATGGACGCCGCCTCCGTAAGTGTGGTTGGAAGTTATCCTGGTGGCGAACACGAATTGCGGCGATTGCATCGTTTTGCGGATCCGGTGCCACCGGGAACGCATCGGTCGTACAAATACCTCGTCGATCTCGATGGCACGTCCTATTCCCCGCGGTTTCCAGTTTTCATGGCGTCCGATACGGTGCGAGGTCCTCTGCGATCGCGTCGAACTCGTCTACAAGCTTGAAGTCGTTTTCCTTTGCAAACGCCCACCAGTCGTCGAAGCCACGTGGCGGATTTCGACCGTAGCGCCGTTTATACTCAGCCGCGGCCTCGCTGAGGGTGCTACTCTGTCTTGCAAGACGCTCGGCAAAGGCATCTCTAGTCTCGGCCATGAGCGAAGCGATGGGATGCTTTGTGATGAAAGGCACCGGGATGACGCCCGGATTTGGAGCGAAAATCCAGGGTGTTGGGAAGGCATCGCGAATGGGGAGGAGGATTGTTAGTATGAACAGAAAACAAACGCCTGTTGGTAGGAGCCAAATTCGCCGATGTCTGACTCGCATCAGACAAAAGCTGGGTGGCTGAATGTGTGCGTGTTGCGTAGCAGCGGGGACGTATCAAGTGGGTCCGCGACGCGAGCTCGCTTGTACATACTCGCTTGTCTTGAGGATGTCATGGGAGAGAGTTCCGATCATTACATAATGAACGGCAAGATGATGCTCTTCTAGTCCATGTGAGCTATTTATATTACCCTTTCGTCACGAGTCTCGATGGAACCAATCACCACACCGTTCGACTAATATGAACCGTTTGCCGTTGAATCGGCCAGAGTGACCCAACGTTGGCCAGTTCAACATCCATCTCGCCAATGATTCGTGCAAAAGGGAAGAACGCACAGTCACCCACTCCAGAATCCCCACAGGACATTGAAAAACGTGTTGCGCAGGACGAGCATGCTAACCGAGAGGCTTTGGAGCTCGAGATCGCCCAGTGTGTGGCGGCAGGCGAGATATCAGAATATGCCGTGACGATCGAGGGCGAGGAACGCACGACTTGGTTCGTTTGGTTGTTGGTCTGTTGTTGTGCTATCTCTGGTTTGCTCTTTGGTCAGTGCTATCAAGGCAGTACTCGTGGCCGTACATACCCTGACTGAGACATACACTTGCAGGCTATGACACGGGTGTCATTTCTGGCGCCCTGGTGACGATTGGGGGCGATCTGGGACCAGTTGAATTGTCCAATGGGCAAAAGGCGAGTGCGTTCCCAATGGATCCGATCGAGGGGTTTATCGCTGTTCTGCGTTTTTCCCATGTATTAGGAATTCATAACATCCGCGACCACGTTGGGCGCACTGTTGGGCGGTCTCGTTGCAGGTGCCATGTCTGATTGGACGGGTCGTCGGCTTGTTCTGGGCATAGCGGATACCATCTTTATTGGCGGTGCTATTGGACAGGCCGTCTGCCACACCGTATGGAGCATGGTCAGCCTTCTTTTCTCCCTGTGTTTGGCGTATGATCAATATCTCCACCGAGCTAGATCGGCGGTCGTTTTTTGATAGGCATTGGCGTCGGTCTTGCGTCTTGCATAGCCCCTCTCTATATCCAAGAACTCTCTCCAACACGTCTGCGAGGTCGAATGGTCGTCCTCAACGTCGTCATGATCACATTGGGACAAGTCATCGCATACGGGATCGATGCGGGTTTTGCAAATGTGAACAGCGGGTGGCGATGGATGGTCGGGTTAAGTGCCGTGCCTGCAGGATTGCAACTACACCGCCGTTTGAACTTTATATGCTATACATAAGATGCGAACTTTCCCGTGGCAATATCAGTTACACACCTTTCACATATGTCGCTTACATTGGGTCTTTAAGTTGAATTTTTATGTAATACAC
>JBBPLQ010000119.1:0-40527 GCA_038089855.1 Royoungia palumana
TCATTGCTGCTGTTGTTACTACCAGCGTGGTAGTGGTTGTCTCTTTCTTGCTGTAGTTTTCATTTTGTCATGTGCCGTTCCTCCGACCTACTCTGCACTTCCAAGACCCAACTCCAGCACCCTTGCACACTCCGATACCCCGTCCGTAGATCTCCGTCTCTCCGTCTCTCCATTCTCCATTTAAAGTTTACATTCTATCTCGTCATGTATTGCCTCCATCCTAGTTACCTCCAACCCTGCATGTACATTTCTTTGTCGGCCCTTCTCCGTTCTCTGTCGACCCTTGTCCATTCTCTGTCTCCAACCCTTACTCCAACCATTCTGACTCTGGACTTATTCATCTCTGTCCCAGTTACGTTTCCCGTCCTCCATATATAAGTCCGCACCTTGTCGTAGATACTCTAGCTTGAATATTGACTAAGACTTCCCTGGCACTCCTCTCTCGTCTTGCTTTGAGTTCACCCTTCAACCCACTCCATCCTCTTCATCCTCTGAAATCCGGGACCTCCAACAAGGACGGTAAGGGTGCAGCGCTCTGCTCCGAGTTGCTGAAGCCGAAGTCCCGAACCCCTCATGCAACTCCGGAAGTTGTATCTGGAGTTGACTGGAGTTGTCGCCGGAAATCCTGCATAGCCTTAACAGTATATTCAAGCTCCCACTTGCTGTCCTCACCCGTTCATTCCTCAAGTTAACTCTGTCAATTTCAGAACTTGACCAAGTGGTAAAACCTCCATCATGAATCCCTCTGCATCCAAGTGTCTCAGCCCCCTCAGTATCTTCGCCAGCCATTGTCAATGACCTCAGGTCGAAGACCACTTCTATGGCTTCTCCGCACATCGTTCACCTAGCTCTGTCCCTCAGTCACACCATACTCCGACTCCGACTCCGGGAGCCTCGCTCCTGGGCAGGAGATACTGTAACCCCAAAACTCCTGGTCAGCACTCTGTCTGTTCTTCGCTGGATCAGTCCCACCTGTACCCCCATCCGCACTCTCATTCACACCCTCTCCCATGGTATACTAGTAACAACTCTGACTCCGAGTCTTGTCCCTCTGACTCTGAAGATTCCTCTGATGATGCTGCCGCCCTCCTTTCCCACGCTGTACAGCAGTTGGCTAGATCAGCCAATCGCTCAAAATGCACCTTTGTGCCTCGAACCAAAGTCTGAACTCTGGACCAGTTTGATGGCTCCAATCCCCATCAGCTCCGCACATTCCTAGTCCAGTGCGAGTTGAATTTCCAAGACTGCCCTAAAGCCTTCAAGTCCGAGTGTGCCAAAGTAACGTTCACCCAGTCCTATTTGACCGGGATGGCCTTAGAATGGTTCGAACCCGACCTCCTCATCTCCAAGACCCCTCAGTTCCGTCTGCCCTGGATGGACAGTTACTCCGACTTCGTCCTGGAACTCCAGACGAACTTCGGACCTCATGATCCTGTCAGTGACATGGAACACGAACTCCGCAACCTGTCTATGTCTGACTTGCAACGCATCAACAAGTATGTGGTTAAGTTCAATTGCATAGCTTGTCAAGTCCGAGGCTATGGAGATGGTGCACTCCGTGCCCTTTTCTATTCCGGACTTCTGGACCACATCAAAGACGAAATCTCGCGTGTTGGCAAGCCTCCTACGCTCTCTGCATTGCGAACCCTAGCACAGGAAATAGATGTGTGCTATTGGGAATGTAAGTCCGAATACGAGTGCCAACATCCCTCCACTCCGCAGTCCCACCTTCATCCTCCATGGTTGCACTCCGACTCTGCATCCCACTCTGATCAATCCGACCACATCTCCGAGACTCCTGAATCCGACCCTTACGACTCTGATGACCCCTCCGTTCACTCCACCTCCGACACTCCTGATCCCGACACTCCTTCTGCCCCTTCCGATCCCTCTGATTACAACTCCGACCACTCTGACCCCTCCTCTGACCATGACCCCGACACCTCTGACAATGAGTCTCAGGCATCCGACCCATCCAACTCCTCCGACATTCCCAACACTCCGAACCCTGCTCCAGACCTCGGTCCTGATAGCAGACTCTCCGCCTCGGAACGTCAGCGATGTTTCAACCTCTGCCTCTGCTTCTACTGTGGTCTTGATGACTACATCATGCAGGATTGTCCTCGGACTCCCCATGCTTAGTCCGTTCTTCCATCTCCGCACTTGTTTGGGTTTTGCGCTGATAAGACTAAAAGGTGGGTGAGTGGACTTGCAAGGTATTCCTACCTTTGAATCCTTGCCACCGGGAAGTGTCTGATAGTAGGGAGAGGCGAATATGTTCACCCCAAAGGGACTCTGATGTCTGGGATAAGTCCGGAACGAAGTCCAAGCACTGACCGACCAGTCCAAGGCAAGTCTGAGCAACAAAATGAGGCCGGTCCAGGGCCGGTTGATGAGAACAACAATGTCCGACCAGCGGTTCAGTCAGGAAAGGCGGTAAAGACGATTGGGAACAATGGGGGGCGACGGATGACAGTGGAAACGATGATGGGGAACGGCCCCAACAATGTACGATGTGAGCTCAATGGGAACTATCATTTCCGGAAGGTAGGTACATGATTTTATAAGTCCAGGTATGCCCGGACGGAGACTAAGTATTGGAAATGATTCTAAATGTATGGAATGGAATGTAAGAAGGGACAGGATCACATGAAAACCAACCCTTGAAGGGTAGCACGCCCGAGTCCTGTTACAGCTCCGATACGACCGATCACTCGGGGTATTGGGACCTAAGAACCAAAAGTATTGTAATGTGAAAGAAAACATACCAGAAACATATGGATATCTGTAACTAGAAATGGACCGGAGCGTATACGAGTAGAGTCCGGCTGGTCCGTTGGTAGTCCGGGAAGCCTGGGCATCCGGACTGTCAACCGGTCCTTCGGAAACCAACCAGAAGTCTCAGAAATGGAAGGGAAAAGCTATGGACGGATGTCCCGACAAGTAGCACACACATGGGACCGAGATATACATGTAGAGGCGTACCAATCTCTACATCCACAGGAGACTTAGCTTCTGACTGTCCCCAGTCAGGTCACGTGATCACGGGAAGCGGTGGTCAGACATTTTGTGGTGCATGGCATAAAGCGTTGGCTGGCAGTCCTTCCTTTCTCTCTTCCTAACTTCCATCATCTACTCTTTACATGGCACCCCCACAATTCCGTTCCCGTCTCGACAAGTACCACACCCTCAAAGAGGCCAGGGCCGCTTACCGAGGTCCAATCCAGAAGCAGTCCCGGGACGCCACCAATTGCATTTTGGCTCAAGTGGACACGACTCCAGACGACCACGAGGAGTTAGAGGAGGACATGAGGACATGGATACAGACGTTTGGGGATGCAATGGTAAGTGATCCCATGATCTCCGAGTCAGCTCTGATAACACGTGTAGGATGAGTGGGAGACAGCTTGCGAAAAGGCAGATGGGGTCAGTCTGGACACTGAACTCAATGAAGACACCAAGAAGAGGATCATAGAAGGGGAGAAGATCTGCGCAGAATGGACAGAATGATTCAAGGCTGCTGTGCATGCCGAGCTAGAAGTCAAGGTACCGAACATGCAAGACTCGGTGATGGAAGTAGAGTCAGCCGTCCTGCCCAGAGTTGTCGCAACTGAGGTCTGCACCGCATCGGAGGACGCAGTGTCTCTATCATCGTCCGGAATGAAGGTAAGTGGCTCGGTACTATCGTGGAAATGGACTAATACTCTGTTCCAGCGTGGCTGGCCCGATGAAGACGATGACGAGTCCGAGATTGAGGCGTTGGTGCCTCCCAAGAAGGCTTCGCACGTCTGGGAAGAAAGGGAACTGTGCACCAACTGCATCAATGCCAGGCAGGCTGCCCAATGCACGAAAGGCACTGGGGCCGCGTGTATCTGATGCAACCGACTCAAGATCGGTTGCAGCATGGCGAAGAGTTGTGGGGCCATCTGGAAACCAACCGGGATGGTTTATGTGGAGATCAGAGGTAAGTGTTTCGGTCCTAACTGATCCTGGAACTGACTTGTATGACAGACAAACCCACCCGGACCAACACCAAGGCCGGTCCGAGCAAGCACGCTGCTCCCGTTACCGACTTTGAGTCCGATGGTGTCAAGGTCAAGGATGAAGACACCCTGATCAAGACCAAGGTGAAGGGGAAAGGGAAAGCAGCCCCAAAGAAGTCCAGTCATCCAATGATGCATCAAGGCCAGCTCGCACTCCGCATGAGCGCTCTCCATGCCCGACTCTACCGGATCCAGGTGAACATCAAGACCCTGGAGGTTGAGCACTCGGAGGTGATGGTGGAAATGGGGGACTTGGTCGCGGAGGCAGAGGAGGCGGGTGTCTAGGTCCATAGCCGAAAAGTATCTCGTAGATAGCGAAAAAAAAAACATGGAGTGTCTGTCCGGAATGAAACATAAGAACGAAAGGAAACAAAAAGAGAGCGAGAATAAAATCTATGATACCAGACCGAATCCGGAGCGTTTGTGGGCTCCCACCCAGCTTGTTTTCATCAATCGGCTTACACTGCTATTACCACTGGTTGTCCCGGGTGGAAACTCCCCGATGCGAGGTACCACTCAGCTTTGTTTCATCGGTCGTTCTTTCGTCTTCTACCCCTACTGGAGATCCTCGGATGTCAGTGGACTGTTTTGGTGATGGATTATTTTTATGTGTTTCGCAAGGTGTGCCGTGTCCGGAGCACGTTCGAAGGTCAAAGGGGAATACATAGGAACGGTCACATACAGGACACGGAGACAAAAGAAAAGAGATGGAGGAAAACATACGGATGATCATATTCAAAGAGATGGATTCTATTCATATTTTTAGTGATGTTTTTCTGTTTATTTTCGGAGATGAGAGGGACGGATATCACCAGTTGAATCCCGGGGTAAAACAGAGAGATGGAAATCTAAATATTTTCGTCCGGACTAATCGCCACCGGTCCGGGTTACTCGTCTGGACCATAGTCCGACGATTCCCTGTCCTCGGGTTCATCTACATCTTCACCAGCGATCTTGTCTAGTTCGTCATCATCTAAGCCTGTAAGATCAGTAACGAGAACGGATGAGTGGGAACAAGGATAATAGGGAATGAGACGGAAGGTGGTGTATCAGAGCCGAGAGGTTGCACCATCCAACTCCGCCAAGATGTAGGAACCTCCGGTAGTCCAGTGAAGGACCACCATTGGCCTGAGATATCTCAGCTTCGTCTTCCAGTTGAGCTCCTTCTCGACTTGGGAATTCCGGACTAGTACAAGGCTTCCCGGACAGAAATCGAAGTCTTGGATCCAGTTCTTGATGGAAGCCTCGAAGTGTTTGATGGATTCGAAATGGGCCTTTCGGACCCGTTCCCGGATGGTGTCCAAGTCTTCCTGACACTTTTGGAGCTGTTGGGCTTGCCAAGCGATCAGTCCGACCGGAGATAAAGGATTGGTATCTGGGGGAGGAACGAGGAATGTGGCCTCGGCGATGTCAAACAGAAATAGTGGTTCAACGCTGTGAACCATGAAATATGGAGACAAACCAGTCGATCGGAGAATGGTAACACGCTCGGCCCAAAAGACCAAGTGAGCGGCAAGATGCCGGTGAGTCTCCCCCCCCTGGGAAGTTTTGATGATGGCCTCCCAGACATCGAGATGGCATCTTTCGACGATCCCATTGGCCTGGGAGTTGTAGGGGGAGATGTGGATGTGCCGGATACTATACCGGTCGGCAAGGACGGTTAATGCCTGGATGAAGGCAGGGCCGTTGTCGGTGATGATTTCGGAGAGCGGGCCCCACTGGCAGAGAATATCTTCGAAGATAAAGGCAGCTAGAGCTGCTCCGTTCTCAGACCGAAGCATACGCCACTCCGGATAGGCCATGAGCGCACACCGGGCCTGAACAATAAATCTGTAGCTGCCGGACTTCGGCATCAGCATGGTATCAATGTGAGCTTTGCGGAAGAGTCTGCCAATGATGGGAACAAGAGGAGGGATATGAAATTTACTTGTTTGCCGGAGCTGGCACTCATAGCACGTCTGGACAAACCACATTACGTCGTCGACAAGCATCAGCCACCAGAACAGGAGCAATAAACGGCTCTGGACTGTGAAAATGCATTTGTGACCGAGATCATCGTGAGCTTCCTTGATTAGTCAATAGCGTCGGGGCTCCAGAACGACAAGTTGATGCCATCCGTGAGGTTCCTGGCACCACTGGGAGTTGTTGAGAATGATGAATTTCATGGCCGAGTTGACCAGTGTTTGGAAGTCGGCGTCAGAGAGGTCAGCGGGACGGATACAGGATTTGAGGAAGGAACGGATGAGGGCGACACATGCTTCCTGGGCAATGGCTTTGGGAGACTGGGGGATAGGAGGGGAATCTGGAATGTTGTCCGGCCCTGAATTGGCTACCGTGGGGTCCGGAACCATGACCGGTGGATGGTGAGCGGTGGTGAAAATGGATCGGAAGGTGAGCAGAGGTGGAGGGAGTCGGACGAAGGACAAAATGGAAGAGGATGAAGGAGAGCATGTGGGTCCAGAAGGCGATCGGGCGGAATAGGAGGCGTACCCGACCGGAGATGGGGTATGGAAGGTCCGATCGTTGAGTAGGGTAGTGGAGAAGGAATAGGAATCGTCCAGCCAGTCCTCGAAGTCTGTCTCTTCAGGTGGATCATCATCAGAGCGGGGACATCGGGAGAGGCCATCCGGTCCAGAATGCTTATCGGCGGGGATGTGGCGAAGCTGGAAATGAAATAAGAGTATGCTGGCGATCCACCGGTTGATGGTCGCGTTCGGTTGTAGGTCCGGGTTGTTAATCATACCCTTGATGTACTTAGCGTCCATTTCCACTATGAGGTTAGTGACGCCGAAGATAAAAACTCGGACCATGCGCAAGGCTCGGAACAGTCCGTATAATCCTAGTTTTGCCTGGGAATAACGGCTTTCCACCTCAGTCAGGCTGATAGACCCAAACTGGTTAGGATACTGCTTGCCATCGGCCCCCTCTTGCAAGAGAATGAAGCCGACGGCAATATACAAAGTGTCCACTGCAAGGACGACTTCCCGGCCGGACTTGTAATCCAGGCACTGGAGTGCAGGGGACTGGACTATTTCGTCCTTAAGACGATTCATGGCTTCTCATTGGGCATCACCCCATTCGAAGGGGACACCCTTGCGTGCAAGATTGACGAGGGGACAGGCGATTGATGCAAAATTCCGGATGAAAATACGTACCACTCCGCAGGTTCCAAGGAACCCACAGACCTGTGTCAAATTGGTGCACTCGGGCCAGTCCCGGATTTTCTGGACTTTGGCTTTGTGCGGAATCCGGCCGTCGAAAGTGCACTTGTGGCCGACGATGGTTGCTTCTGGTGCAGCAAGGACAAATTTCTTCGCCGACACCATCGCTTTCACATTCTGTAGACGCTGGAGGATTCTGTGGACGACTATCAAGTGTTCCCAGATAAACCGACGAATACTGGGGTTCTCCGGAATCGTTTCGTACAATCCGTCCAGTCGCTGGTACCGGGATTCACTGGATTTGACCAGAAGGTCGTTGACGAACGGAACGGTGTACCGCAGGATTTCGTCCTTCAAGATGAAAGACATATCAGCTTGATAGATCTGTACTGCGTTAGTGTGACCCATCGGAAGAGTAGTAAGACGGTGGGGACCGATCAGACTCCCGAAGGTAGTCATGTCCCGGGATTCTATGTGCAGCGGACATTGATCATATCCGGTGAATAAGTCCATCATTCCATAGACGGCATATCCACAGAATGACTCGGCAAGGTGTTCAATGAAGGGAGGGACAGACAAGTCCCGGATAGTGACGGCGTTGAGAGGTTGGAGATCGTGGACGAGCCGGAGTGACTTCCTATCCTGTTTGAGGACACAGAACCACCGGGATTAGTAGGCCGTGGCGGACGGTTCATATACTCCAGAAGCAATCCGATCCTTGATGATTTGGATGGTTTGTTCCCAGGCGGCAGGAGGAACGGGAATGTTGCGGAGTACCCACGGGGTGTGAGGTACGGTCGGAATCTTGACTGGCGGGAAGTATTGTTCGTCTAGTCGGCCCCGCTCGGTCGGAATCCAAGCGAAGGCCATTTTGTGGTTGAGAACGATCCACCGGAGTAGTTTAACCTCTTCAGGCCATAGCCACTTCGCGGGGTCAAGATCTAATGCGTCAGTGCGTTCTTGGGTAAATATTTTCCCGGGGACAAAGTCCAGGGGATGGGTAGGTAACGGAATGAGTCTGGCAAGCAGATCATCGGGGAGCCAGCGCGGTACGTGGTACTCCTCCTCGAGAGGAGCCACAACCGGCCGGACCTTTTTAGCGATGGGCTTGTAGGCCCACACATGAGTCCAGTAATCAAAGGAAATGGAAGAATTAAAAGCGGAGATGTGAGAAGGGGATAGGTACGACTGTGTAGACAAAAGAAAATTAAAAATGGAGGTCCAGGAAGATTGTTCATTGTCCAGAAACGAAGTCCGGTGTGCGACCCGGGGAGAAACGGAAAGCGGATGAGAAACGACAAGGTTACGATTCGATGGTTCATCTCCCCGACCAATTGGTGGTTCATCGATATTTAAAAACCCATTTTGACTACCGATTGATGATTGGCACACGGGAGGTTGTGCCGGCACTGAAGACATCCTTTGGTCCAAGGCCGGGTCAGCAATTTATACTCCTTCCCGGTGTTCGGGTCTCGGAGGGTGACGTTCTGTGAGCCGTCGGGGAAACCGTCAGTAGTCATGCTCATGAGACAATGAAATGGTCGACCGAGTAACAGGTCGAAGTTGGCTCAGGGGATGACTTGAACCTGAACGCAAACCTCACCGGCACTGAAATCGAGAGGAAGATTTTCAATAACCCCGATGGTTGATTCGGTGCTGGCATTGGCATTTGACATGGTGAGGACGTGATCGGGCCGGACTGGTAACTTCAGAGTCTCCCACATCCGTTTGGGCATGACGATGATCTCTGAGCCCGAGTCCAGTACTCCGGTAATAGAAATCGGGGTCCCGGAGACTTTTGTCTCCAAGGACCGGAGAGGAATGCTGTGGTGAGATACAATCAGTCCGTCATCATTTCGGGTTACCCAGTCACCGAAATGTCTGGAGATGGCTCCGGGGTCACGACCCGAAAGCTCGTTCACCTGCACGGTATTGGATGATACGGGGATGCGTTTGGAGGTAGAGAGGTCCCAGAATTGCTTCTGGACCTCTGGCGCTACAGAGATCAGTTCTTTGAAAGGGATAGGGAAAGTGGTCTCGAGGACCCGGTCAATGATCTTTTTCGGGGCCGCTTCGTCTTCAAGTGGGAATGCATAACAGAATTGACTGGTCGGTGCCAATGGTGCTGATGGGTAGGACGGATTGGTGCAAGGTCGGGACGGATTAGATGATGCGGGGTTGGGTTGGGTGCCGATGATGTCTTTTCAGTTGGTTTGGATGGGCCCAATGGAGAGGACCGGTATGCAGCAACCTCTGGGGTCACAATCTCTTCGATGGCCGGGGACTGTGGCGCAGGATGCCCTGGTCGGCGCTGTCGAATATCAAGTGGTATTTCTTATTCAGATATTCTTATCCTGATACCACTGATATTATTCATTTTCATATTGATTATTATTCAATATTCTAACGTCATACATTAGTCATTTCATATGACACCACTTACCGATCAACATTGGATATATAGTAAGCATGTATGACAGATAGTGTGATTCCATCGCATACTCTTCTTCCTAATTAGGTAGAAAGATAGGACTGTGCACGGACCAGTCCAAACACATACATACAATCCTGTATGATATATAAGAGGAGAGCTCCCTCACACTCACTCTCCTTAGTTAGAAATCTACTCTCTACTCTCTTCAATCACTCTTGCTTATACTCCAAAGTCTCTTCAAGTAAGTCTCTACTTGACATACCTGCACATACTTCTCCAAGAGAGGAAGTATCCTATGCATTAGCATAGAGAAAGAGAACTATCCAGTTCTTTAGGCGCGACAGGATTTCAACGCCATCAAATCAGAACCGTTGTTTGCCCTTGTCCTTGACTCGGTCTGCCTGGAAGTTCACCCAAGCATTCTGTTAAGACCGGGTCAACTCCGGTCAACTCCGGTGACTCCGGAGTTATGCGCGCGTGTAGGACCTTGGCTTCAGCGACTCAGAGCGGAGCGCTGCACCCTTGCCTGGGTCTCGGAGGTGGTCCGGATTTCGGAGGAACAGAGGTTCGGACTTAAACGTTGACTGGCAACGAAGTCGAGTCAGAGTGGATGAGCGAAGCTCGAGTCGGAGGTCAGGAGAGGAGTTGAATCTAAGTTGATATTCGAACTGAAGAGTTACGACGAATACATGCGGGTTTATATATGGAGTAGGACTCGGAGTCTATAGGACAAGAACAGAGGAGGTCGTAACACGAACAGGACAGTAAGGTTCGGAAGGGTCAACAGAGTCGGAGAATGGACCTAAGTAACAGAACGGCGGAATGAAGGGTTGCGCACTCAAGCAAGTCGCAGGGACGAAGGTAACTGGTCTAAATCAAATACAGGGTGAATCGTATATAGGAACGGAGAATGGAGAAGCGGAGTACAAGTCCGAGAGTCGGAATTGCGTACTTAATGAAATGTCAGTCGAAACCCACGGAGTTACATCTGGAGTTACGTCGGAGATCGGACTTGCGGATCAGGATATGACACATTCGTTAGATAGGCTTGGAAGTCTGGGTCATCCATGTTCGGAGTCTCGTCGTCATTGTCCCATGGCCCTCCAATGGGTGCCGAGAGGACCGACGTCTTGATATCTAGGATGGCGTCAGTATCTGGAACGGAAAGCGAGACTATCCCCGCTGTAACGGAGGCTGCAGGGTTGAATGTGGATGCTACCGGGACTCGGTCAAGGCAATCCCGGAGGCAACAGCTCCCGGGGACATGCAGGATGCATTTCCCATCTGGAAGGTAGAGACGGCCGTCAGTGCCTTAGGAAGCCTTGCCGGTACATATGTACCCGTCAACGTGTGGGCAGCTATTCATGAAGTGAGCTGTATCTCCGCAGAATGCACATTCCCTCGGCTTAGAAGACCATTGGAAGTTCATCTGTTCTTGCTTGATTACCGGTGCCCCGGAAGACGATGGGACCGGGGGCATCTGAGGTGGCAGAGCCAGGGTCGCCCAGGCCGGGTAGTATGGTTGGACCGGCTGGAGTTGCCCGACTGAAGTGAGAGGGCGAAGGATGGAACTGGTGAGGAGGAACTTGGTGGCTTTGACGGTGTCGGCGATGGGGTACGGATTGGAAGGATGGTGAGTGGTTTTGGTGATGAGTAGGTGGTGGCGAACTTGTTCGGCGAGGTCGGTCGGTAGCCCAGCCATGAATAGGCTGTTGCAATCAAGCTCGGAGAGCTTCCAGTTATTAACCAGGAGCTTGGAGATCTTCTGGAACTTGCGTTGATACTCCCCGAGATCTTCCAGGGTGCGCATTGGCTTCGCCTGATATTTCTGGACAAGATATTGAATGTCAGCATGGCAGTACCGGTTGGTACGTTCACATCTGGGATATAACTTTTTGACAGCTGTAACGAAATCGGCCCAATTGGGTGGGTTAGCAACGGCTTCATCAAGGAGCTCCCACCCTTCGGACTCTTCTAAGTCTGTGTACCGGATGGCAGCACGAATCTTTTGTGCTTCGGTAATACCGGCGGCGGTGCCGAGATCGTCTACATCCTCTAGAAATCTAGGAAGAGAGGATGGGTTCTTTCCATCAAACTTAGGGGCATTTTGGGTACCCCGGAGTGGCATCTGGATGTTGGCCATTGGTACCGGAGGAGCAGGTGGAATGAGTTGGATGGGTTGGACGGGTTGAATGGGCGGAGTCGGTGGAGCGGGCGGAATGGGCAGAGTCGGTTGGTTGGGTGATGCTGGGGGTGATGGAGACTTGTCTGAAGTGGTTCCGGATGGTGAGGAGCAGGATTGGTGGTATAGACTATAATAGTCCAGAGGGCTGAAGGACATTCGGGACAGGTTAAAAAGATACGAAAGCAAAGCAGAGGATGATGCAGAGAGCGGGGTGAGCGGTGACAGTGGCGTACACAGCGACGGCGGGTGAATTGGGAATGGAGGGGATGAGAAATCCCAAGATCCTCCCCGACTCCTTCGAGGAGTCAAGTGTATAAACACTCCTGGTACTTGTTCGCTAAGACTACCCTCTTTGGCTAAAATTTCGCTCCTTAAGGGATGATTAGCCCCTGAAACTCTAAAACTGTCCAAGGATTCCGGAGGCTGTGGGGGGTCAGCTGATAGATTTAAAGATTCCAGGCTGGTCGGCCAGATCGCCAACCAATCAGATTGAGATACTTGTTCTGAAGGCAGATCAAATTCTGTTTCCGACGGTGGAAAGCCTCCGAAAAAGAAACTTTCAGGGAGGGAGGAATGAAGGCATTCGTTGTCAGGGAAAGCGGGTAGGAAAAAACTATTCTCCGAGAGGTCAAGATTCCGGAATTCTGCAAGTAAATTTTCTATTTCTAAGCGATGAGGAGTCGGTCAGAGACTTCGTCTGGAACCCATGTTAGAGTCCCTCGTGGTGGGCTCCAGTTGATAAGACTAAAAGGTGGGTGAGTGGACTTGCAAGGTATTCCTACCTTTGAATCCTTGCCACCGGGAAGTGTCTGATAGTAGGGGGAGGCGAATATGTTTGCCCCAAAGGGACTCTGATGTCTGGGATAAGTCTGGAATGAAGTCTGAGCACTGACCGACCAGTCCGAGGCAAGTCTGAGCGACAAAATGAGGCCAGTCCGGGGCTGGTCGATGAGAAGGATGATGTCCGACTGGCAGTAAAGATGATTGGGAACAACAGGGGACAACAGACAACGGTGGAAACGATGATGGGGAATGGCCCTGACGATGTACGATGTGAGCTCAACGGGAACTATCATTTCTGGAAGGTAGGTACATGATTTTATAAGTCCGGGTATGCCCGGACGGAGACTAAGTACCAGAAATGATTCTAAATGTACAGAATGGAATGTAAGAAGGGACAGGATCACATGAAAACCAACCCTTGAAGGGTAGCACACCCGAGTCCTGTTACAGGTCCAATATGACCGATCACTCGGGGTATCGGGACCTAAGAACCAAAAGTATCGTAATGTGAAAGGAAACATACCGGAAACATATGGATATCTGTAACTAGAAATGGATTGAAGCGTATACGACCCGACAATCAGTAGTAAAGTATTTCTGGAGCGACACAAGTAGAGTCCAGCCAGCCCGTTGGTAGTCCAGACAGCCCGGGCATCCGGACTGTCGACTGGTCCTTTGGAAACCGACCGGAAGTCTCAGAAACGGAAGGGAATAGCTATGGACGGATGTCCCGACGGGTAGCACACGCATGGGACTGAGATATACATGTAGAGGCATACCAATCTCTACATCCACGGGGGACTTAGCTTCTGACTGTCCCCAGTCAGGTCACATGATCACAGGAAGCGGTGGTCGGACATTTCGTGGTGCATGGCATAAAGTGTCGGCTGACGGTCCCTCCTCTCTCTCTCTCTAACTTCCATCATCCACTCTTATCATGGCACCTCCCCAACAATTCCGCTCACGCCTTGACAAGTACTGGTCCCTTGAGGAGACCGGGGCTGCTTACCGGACCCCAATCCAGAAGCGTTTCCGGGATGTGACCAACTGCATGTTGGACAAAATCGAAACGATGCCGGATGATCGGGAGGAGTTGGAGGAAGACATCAAGATCTGGATGAAGACTTTCGGGGAGGCAATGGTGAGTGGTCCGATGTCCCTCTGTTGACTTTGTTGACTCGGGCAGGACGAGTGGGAAACCGTGCGCGAGGGTGCCAAAGCTGTTGGCTTGGACACGGAGCTCGACAATGAAATCACGAAGAGAATAGTGGACACAGAGAAGGTCGGCATGGAATGGTTGGAATGGTTTGAAGTGACCGAGCAAGCCCATTCAAGCACAATGATGCTGGTGACGCAAGATTCAACAGTGGAGGTGGAGATGGTGGTGGCTCTGGACGTAGCTGTGGCGGAGGCTAGGTCTGCGTCTGTGGACACACCGTCTCTCTCGTCCTCTGGAATGAAGGTGAGTACCCAACTGGTCCGTCCTAACTGCAGCTAAATCCTTCCCAGCAAGGTCGATTCGAGAGGGACGATGAAGATTCCAAGGTGGAAGTTTTAGTACCCCGCAAGAGGGCTACCCGAGTCTGGGATGAGCGGGCCGTGCGCGTTGCCCCGACCAGATGGGAGGTGTGTACCGGGTGTATCAATGCTAGGTTGGCCGACCAGTGCCAGAAGGGGACTGGAGTTGCCTGCGTCCGGTGCAACTGCCTCAAGGTGGGTTGCAGCATGGCGAAGTCAAAGGGGGCCGTCCGGAAGCCGACCGGGTCGGTCTTTATCGAAATAAAAGGTAAGTATTTGCCTACCGACGAGACTAGGCTGATGGTTCCTTAGATAAACTGATCAAAATCAATGCAAGGGCCGGTCCTAGCAAGCCTGCAGCTACCACGACCAACTGGGAGTCTGAGAGCGCCGAGGGGGAGGTGGCAGAAGAGACTCCAGTCATAGTGAAGACCAAAGAGAAAGGGAAGGCTGGTCCAAAGAAGCCCAGCTGGCTGTCAACACACCAAGGCCCCCTTGCACTCCAGATGAGTGCCGTCCATGCTTGACTCTACTGGATTCAGGCCAACATCAAGGCCCTGGAGGTCAAACATTCAGAGGTGATGGCTGAGATGGGAGACCTGGTCACGGAGGCCGAGGAGGCAGGTATCTGAGTCCAGACACGTAGTATAACTTGTAGATATCCAAAGAAATGTAAAAATACGTCTGAAATCGCAAGGTGAGAACAAAAGGAAAAGAGAAAAGAACTGGAAATAGTCTAAGAAACTGGATCAGGTCTGGAGTGTTTGCGGGCTTCCACCTGACTTGTTTTCATCCATCGGCTTTTCACTTCTATTACTACCAGTCGTCTCTGGAGAAAACTCCCCAATGCGAGGTACCACTCAGCTTTGTTTCATCGGTTGGTCTTTCGTCTTCTACCCCTACCGGAGATCCTCGGACATCAGCAGACTGTTTTGGTGATGGATTATTTTTATGCATTTTGCAAGGTGTGCTGTGTCCGGAGCACGTTCGAAGGTGAAAGGGGAATACATAGGAACAGTCACATATGGGACATGGAGACAAAAGAAAAAGAGATGGAGGAAAACATACGGATGATCATATTCAAAGAGATGGATTCTATTTATATTTTTAGTGATGTTTTTCTGTTTATTTTTGGAGATGAGAGGGACGGATATCACTGGTCGAATCCCAGGGTAAAACAGAGAGATGGAAATCTAAATATTTTCGTCCAGACTAATCGGCACTGGTCCAGGTTACTCATCCAGACCGTAGTCCAACGATTCCCATCCTCAGGTTCATCTACATCTTCACCGGCAATCTTGTCTAGTTTGTCATCATCTAAGCCTGTAAGATCAGTAACAAGAATGGATGAGTGGGAATGGGGGTAATAGGGAATGAGACGGAAGGCGGCGTATCGGAGCCGAGAGGTTGCACCATCCAACTCTGCCAAGATGTAGGAACCTCTGGTAGTCCAGCGAAGGACCACCATTGGCCCGAGATATCTCGGCTTCGTCTTCCGGTTGAGCTCCTTCTTGACTCGAGAATTCTAGACTAGTACGAGGCTTCCTGGATGGAAATCAAAGTCTCGGATCCGGTTCTTGATAGAAGCCTCAAAGTGTTTGATGGATTCGAAATGGGCCTTTCGGACCTGTTCCCGGATGGTGTCCAAGTCTTCCTGACACTTTTGGAGCTGTCAGGCTCACCAAGCGATCAGTCCGACTGGAGATAAAGGATCAGTATCTAGGGGAGGAACAAGGAATGTGGCCTCAGCAATGTCAAACGGAAATAGTGGTTCAACACTGTGAACCATGAAATACAGAGACAAACTGTGTTACGATTTCTTTTTCCTTTCGTCCTTGTCGCTTGCACTCCTCGGACTACCGTTTCTTTTCCTAGAACTACGCGTTCCGTAAAGGCCCCGATCGCGTTGATCCCTCCGCTGGCCTTCCACTTCTCCATTTAGCCGTGCGCTTCTTTTCCGTCATCATGACTCACTTCCGCTCTTCTGTCACGATGACTCGCTCTTATTGATCCGCTTACTCCTTTAGTCATTGCTTCTCTACTTCTTGGCTTCTCCCGCGATGACTCACAAATTGAGCTCGCTCTTATTAATCTACACGCTCCTTTTGGTCATCGCTCTTCCGCTTCTTGACTTCTCCCGCGATGACTTACTGATTTACCGTTGATCCGGTATGACTAGTTCTAGGATCGCCGCCCCTAAATGACGATCCCTACACTATATAAACTTCGCGTACCTCTCATGTATTCCTTACCTTGAATCTACTCGAGCTACCCTGCTCAATATCTTCTCGCACCTTTCGTCCCTATGTCAAGGCCCTCCCTCGTCGCCTCTGATCGTCGTCACCGTCGATCAAGCCTTCTGTACTCCAGACTACGCAAGATAGTCTCGTCGCCACTCTGGGTCACGTAAGTTGACCTTGTCGTTGCCAACCGCGCAACTCCTTTGTCCCGAGGCTAGCCTCTCAGGTGTAGTCTCCCTCGTCCCTTGTCCTCGTTGAGCACCTTTCGAGTCTACACTCGCCCCTACCCGGAGTTAGCGTAACAAACTGGTTGATCGGAGAATGGTAACACGCTTGGCCCAAAAGACTGAGTGAGCGGCAAGATGCCAGCAAGTCTCCCCCCCCTGGGAAGTTTTGATGATGGCCTCCCAGACATTGAGATGGCGTCTTTCGACGATCCCATTAACCTGGGAGTTGTAGGGGGAGATGTGGATGTGCCGGATACTATACCGGTCAGCAAGGATGGTTAATGCCTGGATGAAGGCAGGGCCGTTGTCAGTGACGATTTTGGAGAGTGGGCCCCACCGGCAGAGAATATCTTCGAAGATAAAGGCAGCTAGAGCTGCTCTGTTCTCGGACCAAAGCATATGCCACTCTGGATATGCTGTGAGCGCACACCGGGCCTGAACAATAAATCTGTAGCTGCTGGACTTCGGCATCAGCATGGTATCAATGTGAGCTTTGTGGAAGAGTCCACTGATGATGGGAACGAGAGGAGGGATATGAAATTTACTTGTTTGCTGGAGCTGGCACTCATGGCACGTCCGGACAAACCACTTTATGTCGTCAACGAGCATCGGCCACCAGAACCGGAGCAATAAACAGCTCCGGACTGTGAAAACACCTTTGTGACTGGGATCATCGTGAGCTTCCTTGATTAGTCGATAGCATTGGGGCTCCGGAATGACAAGTTGATGCCGTCCGTGAGGTTCCCAGTGCCACAGGGAGTTGTTGAGAATGAAGAATTTCGTGGCCAAGTTGACCAGTGTTTGGAAGTTGGTGTCGGAGAGGTCAGCAGGACAGATACGGGATTCGAGGAAGGAACGGATGAGGGCAACATGTGCTTCCCGGTCGATGGCTTTGGGAGACCAGGGGATAGGAGGGGAATCTGGAATGTTGTCCGGCTCCGAATTGGCTACTGTGGGGTCCAGAACTGTGACCGGTGGATGGTGAGCAGTGGTGAAAACGGATCAGAAGGTGAGCGGAGGTGGAGGGAGTTGGACAAAGGACAAAACGGAAGAGGATGAAGGAGAGCACATGGGTCCGGAAGGCAATTGGGCGGAATAGGAGGCGTACCCAACCGGAGATGGGGTATGGAAGGTCTGATTATTGAGTAGGGTAGTGGAGAAGGAATAGGAATTGTCCAGCCAGTCCTCGAAGTCCGTCTCTTCAGGTGGATCATCATCAGAGCGGGGACGTTGGGAGAGGCTGTTCGGTCCGGAATGCTTATCGGCGGGGATGTGGCAAAGCTGGAAATGGAATAAGAGTATGCCGGCGATCCACTGGTTGATGGTCACGTTCAGTTGTAGGTCTGGGTTGTTAATCATACCCTTGATGTACTTAGCATCCATTTCCACTATGAGGTTAGTGACACCGAAGATAAAAACTTGGACCGCACACAAGGCTCGGAACAGTCTGTATAATTCTAGTTTTGCCTGGGAATAATGGCTTTCCACCTCGGTCAGGCTGATAGACCCGAACCAGTTAGGATACTGCTTGCCATCAGCCTCCTCTTGTGAGAGAATGAAGCCGATGGCAATATATGAAGTGTCCACCGCAAGGACAACTTCCCGGCCGGACTCGTAATCCAGGTGCCAGAGTGCGGGGGACCGGACTATTTCGTCCTTAAGACAATTCATGGCTTCTTGTTGGGCATCACCCCATCCAAAGGGGACACCCTTGCATGTAAGATTGACAAGGGGATGGGCGATCAATGCAAAATTCCAGATGAAAATACGTACCACTCTGCAGGTTCCAAGGAACCCACAGACCTGTGTCAAATTGGTGCACTCGGGCCAGTCCCGGATTTTCTGGACTTTGGCTTCATGCGGAATCTGGCCGTCGAACATGCACTTGTGGCCGACAATGGTTGCTTCCGGTGCAGCAAGGATGAATTTCTTTGCCGACACCGTCGCTTTCACATTCTGTAGACGCTGGAGGATTCTGTAGATGACTATCAAGTGTTCTCAGATAAACTGACAAATGCCGGGGTTCTCTGGAATCGTTTCGTACGATCCATCCAGTCGCTGGTACCGGGATTCACTGGATTTGACCGGAAGGTCGTCAACAAACAGAATGGTGTACTGCGGGATTTCGTCCTTCAAGATGAAAGACATATCAGCTTGATAGATCTGTACCGTGTTAGTGTGACCCATCGGAAGAGTAGTAAGACGGTGGGGACCGAGCGGACTCCCGAAGGTAGTCATGTCCCAGGATTCTACATGCAGCGGACGTTGATCATATCTGGCGAATAAGTCCATCATTCCATAGACGGCATATCCACCGAATGACTCGGCAAGGTGTTCAACGAAGGGAGGGATGGACAAGTCCTGGATAGTGACAGTGTTGAGAGGTTGGAGATCGTGGACAAGCCAGAGTGACTTCCTGTCCTGTTTGAGGACACAGAACCACCGGGACTGGTAGGCCACAGCAGATGGTTCATATACTCTGGAAGCGATCTGATCCTTGATGATTTGGATGGTTTGTTCCCAGGCGGCAGGAGGAACAGGAATGTTGCAGAGTACCCACGGGGTGTGAGGTACGGTCGGAATCTTGACCGGCGGGAAGTATCGTTCATCTAGTCAGCCCCGCTCAGTCAGAATCCAAGCGAAAGCCATTTCGTGGTTGAGAACGATCCACTGGAGTAGTTTAACCTCTTTGGGCCATAGCCACTTCGTGGGGTCAAGATCTAATGCGTCAGCGCATTCTTGGGTAAATCTTTTCCTGGGGACAAAGTCCAGGGGATGGGTAGGTAACGGAATGAGTCTGGCAAGCGGATCATCGGGGAGCCAGCGCAGTATGCGGTACTCCTCCTTGAGAGGAGCCACGACCGGCCGGACCTTTTTAGCAATGGGCTTGTAGGCCCACACATGAGTCCGGTAATCAAAGGAAATGGAAGAATTAAAAGCGGAGATGTGAGAAGGGGATAGGTACGACTGTGTAGACGAAAGAAAATTAAAAACAGAGGTCCGGGAAGATTGTTCATTATCTGGAAACGAAGTCCGGTGCGCGACCCAGGGAGGAACGGAAAGCGGATGAGAAACGACAAGGTTATGATTCGATGGTTCATCTCCCCGACTGATTGGTGGTTCATCAATATTTAAAAACCCATTTCGACTACCGATTGATGAATGGCACATGGGAGGTTGTGCTGGCACCGAGGACATCCTTTGGTCCAAGGCTGGGTCGGCAATTTATACTCCTTCCCGGTGTTCGGGTCTCAGAGGGTGACATTCTGTGAGCCATCGGGGAAATCATCAGTAGTCGCGCTCATGAGACAATGAAATGGTCGACCGAGTAACAGGTCAAAGTTGGCACGGGGGATGACTTGAACCTGAACGCAAACCTCACCGGCACCAAAATTGAGGGGAAGATTTTCAATAACCCTGATGGTTGATTCGGTGCTGGCGTTGGTGTTTGACATGGTGAGGACGTGATCAGACCAGACCAGTAACTTCAGAGTCTCCCACACCCGTTTGGGCATGACGATGATCTCCGAGCCCGAGTCCAGTACTCTGGTAATAGAAACTGGGGTCCTGGAGACTTTTGCCTCCAAGGACCGGAGAGGAATGCTGTGGTGAGATACGACCAGTTCATCATCATTTCGGGTTACCTGGTCACCAAAATGTCTGGAGACGGCTCCAGGGTCATGACCCGAAAGCTCATTCACCTGCACGGTATTGGATGATACAGGGATGTGTTTGGAGGTAGAGAGGTCCCAGAATTGCTTCCAGACCTCTGGTGCTACAGAGATCAGTTCTTTGAAAGTGATAGGGAAAGTGGTCTCAAGGATCCGGTCAATGATCTTTTTTGGGGCCGCTTCGTCTTCAAGCGGGAATGCATAACGGAATTGACCGGTTGGTGCTGATGGTGCCAATGGGTAGGATGGATTGGTGTGAGGTCGGGATGGATTAGATGATGCGGGGTTGGGTGCCGGTGCCGATGATGTCTTTTCAGTTGGTTTGGACGGGCCCGATAGAGAGGACCGGGATGCAGCGACCTCTGGGGTCACAATCTCTTCGATGGCCAGGGACTGTGGTGCGGGACGCCCCGGTCGGCACGACGGGATTTCAATGCCATCAAATCGGAACCGTTGTTTGCCCTTGTCCTTGACTCGGTCTGCCTGGAAGTTCGCCCAAGCATTCGTTAGATAGGCTTGGAAGTCTGGGTCATCCATGTCCGGAGTCTTGTCATCGTCGTCCCATGGCCCCCCAATGGGTGCCAAGAGGACCGATGTCTCGATATCTAGGATGGCGTCAGTATCTGGAATGGAAAGTGAGACTATCCCCACTGTAACGGAGGCTGCAGGGTTGGATGTGGATGCTACCGGGACTCGGTCGAGGCAATCCTGGAGGCAACGGCTCCCAGGGACACGTGGGATGCGTTTCCCGTCCGGAAGGTAGAGACGGCCGTCAGTGCCTCGGGAAGCCTTGCTGGTATGTATGTACCCATCAACGTGTGGGCAGCTATTCATGAAGTGAGCTGTATCTCCGCAGAATGCACATTCCCTCAGCTTAGAAGACTGTTGGAAGTTCACCTGTTCTTGCTTGATTACCAGTGCCCCAAAAGACAATGGGACCAGGGGCATCTGAGGTGGCGGAGCTGGGGTCGCCCAGGCCAGGTAGTATGGTTGGACCAGCTGGAGTTGCCCGACTGAAGCAAGAGGGTGAAGGATGGAACCGGTGAGAAGGAACTTGGTGGCTTCGACGGTGTCGGCGATGGGGTACGGGTTGGAAGGATGGTGAGTGGTTTTGGTGATGAGTAGGTGGTGGCGGACTTGTTTGGCGAGGTCAGTCGGTAGCCCGGCCATGAATAGGCCATCGCAATCGAGCTCGGAGAGCTTCCGGTTATTAACCAGGAGCTTGGAGATCTTCTGGAACTTGCATTGATACTCCCCGAGATCTTCCAGGGTGCACATCGGCTTTGCCTGATATTCCTGCACAAGATATTGAATGTCAGCATGGCAGTACCGGTTGGTACATTCACATCCGGGATATAACTTTTTGACAGCTGTAACGAAATTGGCCCAATTGGGCAGGTTAGCAATAGCTTCGTTGAGGAGCTCCCACCCTTCAGACTCTTCTAAGTCCACGTACCAGATGGCAGTACGAATCTTCTGTGCTTTGGTAATACCGGCAGCAGTGCCGAGATCGTCTACATCCTCTAGAAATCTAGGAAGAGAGGACGGGTTCTTTCCATCAAACTTAGGGGTGTTTTGGGTACCCCAGAGCGGCATCTGGATATTGGCCATTGGTACTGGAGGAGTGGGCGGAACGAGTTGGATGGGTTGGATGGGTTGAACAGGCGGAAAAGGTGGAGCGGGCAGAACAGGCGGAGTCAGTTGGTTGGGCGATGCTGGGGGTGATGGAGACTTGTCCAAAGCAGTTCCAGACGGTGAGGAGCGGGATTGGTGGTATAGACTATAATAGTCCGGAGGGCTGAAGGATGTTCGGGACGGGTTAAAAAGATATGAAAGTGAAGCGGAGGATGATGCGGAGAGCGGGGTGAGCGGTGACGGCGGCATACATGGCGACGGCAGGCGAATTGGGAACGGGGGGGATGAGAAATCCAAAAATCCTCCTCAACTCCTTCGAGGAGTCGAGTGTATAAACGCTCCTGGTACTTGTTTGCTAAGACTACCCTCTTCGGCTAAAATTTCACTCCTTAAGGGATGATCAGCCCCTGAAACTCTAAAACGGTCCAAGGATTCCAGAGGCTGTGGGGAGTCAGCCGATAGATTTAAAGATTCCGGGCTGGTCGGCCGGATCGCCGACCAATTGGATTGAGATACTTGTTCAGGGGGTGGATCAAATTCTGTTTCAGACGGTGGAAAGCCTCCGAAAAAAAAATTTCAGGGAGGGAGGAATGAAGGCATCTGTTGTCAGGGAAAGCGGGTAGGAAAAAACTATTCTCCGAGAGGTCAAGATTCCGGAATTCTGCGAGTAAATTTTCTATTTCTAAGCAATGAGGAGTCGGTCGGAGACTTTGTCTGGAACCCATGTTAGGGTCCCTCGTGGTGGGCTCCAGTTGAAAAGACTAAAAGGTGGGTGAGTGGACTTGCAAGGTATTCCTACCTTTGAATCCTTGCCTCCGGGAAGTGTCTGATAGTAGGGGGAGGCGAATATGTTCGCCCCAAAGGGACTCTGATGTCTGGGATAGGTCTGGAACAAAGTCTGAGCACTGACCAACCAGTCCAAGGCAAGTCCGAGCGACAAAACGAGGCTGGTCCGGGGCCGGTCGATGAGAAGGATGATGTCCAACCAGCGGTTCGGTCGGGAAAGGCAGTAAAGACAATTGGGAACAACGGGGGACAACGGACAACGGTGGAAACGATGATGGGGAATGGCCCCGACGATGTACGATGTGAGCTCAAAGGGAACTATCATTTCCGGAAGGTAGGTACTGTAGTACACTGAGTCCCATCAGGTCTTCACATCCCAATAAGTTGGAGAACATCAAGTTCAACCTTCTCGCCAGTGGGCTTGCCATCATCATCTTCATCATCCCAATAGCTGTTGATGTTTCCCTCCCAGATATAAGCCTCAAAGGTGTTATGACAACCCCAGGTAGGGATTGGTATTGACTCAGTGGCTCAAGGGTTCCAATGTTCTGAGATAGGGGTTCCGAAGGTTCCAAAGATAGGGGCTTCTGTTGGATAGTGGAAGGTCAAGGTTTTCGATGAGTCTGGGGTTCCAACGTTCTAAGATAGGGGTTCCGGAGGTTTCGAAAATAGGGGCTTCTACTGGACGGCAGGAGTCAATGGTTCAAAGACAGGATATCCCTGCTAAAGGAGTTTCAAAAGTTTCAAGGGATCCCTAGCACGTTGTAGGGGTTCGAAGGATTCAAGAGAGGGCTCTCCAGAGAAGGGGAGAGTTCAGAGGGCGACAGTGGTTGAGCACAATAAATTGAGTAGAACTAAGCTAGGGAACACAGGCATATACCCTACAGCTTATATATGGTACAAGAAGGGCTGAGTTAGGTCAGTGGAACAGGGCTCCCTTTGAAGGATTGCAAGACAAAAGAGGATGAGGGAGGAAGAGATGGCCTCCAAGGGGAACGGAACAGGATTGCTGGGGATAACGGAGAAGGAATGAAGGAATACCAGGCTACCAGAAAGACAAGGGGAAAGAGGGAGGAAGACCATAGACGACTGAGGTCTTCGGCTGCAGCACAGTAGGTATACTGCGGACCTGGGACTGTGGGTTCCAACGTTGGATTTCCTAAAAAGGAAATCTTCGGAAGTGAAAATTTCAAGAAGAAAAAGAAATCGACCATATTTGAGGAAGAGAGAACAGTAGCTATGAATCAGCCCTATACATAGGTTGGAAGAGAAAGAAGTCATAACAAAAGGTGTCCCACTGCTGCCCGGATGCACGGAGAGCATTGACAACATCACACCCCAGAGAAATTGGGTTATTCTCCATGGCATCTCTGTACCCTTGCCAGTCTTCAATCCCTGCAGGGAGCACCAATGCCCATGTGTCAGCAATCTGGATGTTTTGGGCATCAGTGAGGATGTCAATAATGTGTCCAGAACAGATATTAAGAATATGGGGAAAGCAACGTATCTGTTGATCTTTGGCCTTGAAGGGGACATTACGCTTATGCAATAACTTCTCAAGCTCCGCTGCGAAGGTGTCATTGTTGTCTGCGTTATCCATAGTGATGTGTCCCACCTGTAGCTATGAAGTCAACTATCAACATGAGGAATACAAAATAGACTAGACTAGTAGACTTACGTTTCCTGTGATTCCAACATGGTCCAGAAGAGCTATGGCAGTGTTTGCCAGGTTTTTTCTGTCATGTCTGCTGAACAGATGATGGAATGCGATCAAACCAGCTTCCATGGACAGGTGACCATTTCCGTCCCTCTTGATCCAATGAGCTGTCAAACTCAGGTAGGGACAGCACACTTGGTCTGACCATATGTCTGCAGTAAGGGATACTTCACCTTTGGCACTCTAACTTTGTATTAGAACTAGCAAGAAAACAGGTGCAGTAGATGAACTGTGTTACAAACGCATCAAAGCCCCTATCTTCGACCCCTATGTTCATACCTTTTCCTGCATCACATGACCACAAGTCACATGACATTCCATTCCCTAAATTACACAACATTCCTATGCCATACACTATCCCTCTATATACTTCGCTCATTCCATTCCCCAAAGGCTAGACCTTTGCCTCATGTCAAAACCTATGCTCAGAACTCATTCCCATTGGCTGCCACACTTGCATAGCCAAGCACAGCCCTATAGAACATTCTACATCATTCTAACCAATGGCCTTTCTTTCTCTTATCATATGACATCATCGCTTACTGATGCTGTGCATTGTACCACTTTCATTAACCAATCACATTCCCTCAATAGATAGAATATTCCAGAACATTACAAATAGATACAAACACATGTAGTAGTATATATACCATGCAACCAACACCAAAGAACTCCAGTAAAGTTCTTCTGGTCTTTCGCTTACAAACCAGTTGTTACGACAACCCCGGATAGGGACTGGCATTGACTCAGTGGCTCAGGGGTTCCGAAGGTTCCAAAGATAGGGGCTTCTTATCGGGTGATAGAAGGTCAAGGTTTTCGATGAGCTTGGGAGTTCCAGCATTCCGAGATAGGGGTTCTGAAGGTTCCGAAAGTAGGGGTTCTTGCTGGGCAGCAAGAGTCGATGGTTCAAAGGGTAAGTACTCTTGTCAAAGGAGTTTCGAGGGTTCAAGGGATCCCTAGCACGTTGTAGGGATTTTGAAGGGTTCAAGGGGGAGCTCAGAGGAGGGAGAGTTCAGAGGTCAACAGTGGTTGAGCACAGTAAATTGAGTAGAACTAAGCTAGGGAATACAGGCCTATACCCTACAGCTTATATATGGTACAAGAGGTATGAAAAGGGCTGAGTTAGGTCAGCAGAACAGGGCTCCCTTTGAAGGTCTGCAAAACGAAAGAGGATGAGGGAGGAAGAAATGATTCCCAAGGGGAACGGAACGGGATAGCTAAGGGTAACGGGGAAGGAATGAAGGAACACCAGGCTACCGGAAAGGCAAGGGGAAAGAGGGAGGAAAGCCATAGACGGCTGCGGTCTTTGACTGCAGCGCAGTAGGTATACTGCGGTTCCGGGACTATGGGTCCTGACGTTGGGTTTCTTAAAAAGGAACTCTTTGGAAGTGAAAATCTCAAGAAGAAAAATAAATCAACCATTCGTGAGGAGAAGAGAATAGCAGTCATGAATCAGCCCTACACATAGATGGAGAAGAAGAAGTCGTAACACCAGTTGGGACAACATTCCACACATCTTCACATCTTATCGCTTTACAAGTCCCAACCTTTTAGACTTGTTTCAAACTGTAAGCTCAGCCTTCAGTACATCCATGTACTTTTGCCAAGCCGTTATAATCATTTTGTGGATCTTCATCCACTTTGGGATATCCTCTTCTTGGAGTTCTCCCCATAGAAGGAGTAACAAGTCTCTGAATTCCCAGCACTCGATCACATTGAGGCTCTTAAAGAAAGTGTTAGCAAGGTACAGAAAAGTCTAGGTTGACTTACTTGGTCATCAGCAACAATAAACTTTACAAGGGCCTCTTTGAACGACTCTGTTGTGAACTTAGGTCTCTGATTGATTGGTTTGAGTCCTGCACCTGGGCCAACTGTGGCTGCGGCTTCCTTCCTCTCCTTTTTGCTGCATTTTGTATTGTCAGTGGTATTGTGTTTCTTGCACCACCGGTCGAACTCTCCTTATGAAACAGCAAGTGATCATGAACAATGCCTGTCAAGGTGGTTGCACCATACTTGTAGTTGTGAATGTCCATGTTGGGGTGGTTCTTGACTTTTCGGCTGTTGCAATATCAATGCAATGATCTGATTGAAGATTTGATTCCTCGCTTACACACACTTCTTGCAGATAGTCTTTCCATCTTTATAATGCCTGAAAAAGTGCTTCAGATCTGTGGCTTGAATTTTCTTTTCGTCAGGTTCAATATCCTGCTTGAGTTCTGACCCAGTCAGGAGATCACAGTCACAATTTCCATCACACTGAGTATCATCATGCAAACCAGATGTCCTTGGCACATTGGGAGTGGTATATTGATGCAAGTCCTCCAAACCACACTAAGGAACAGTTCGTTCTTGAGCCACATTGTGGTTTGGCTCTTGTGAGGGAGGACTAGGCTGATGGATAGGAGACAGGGGCCTGGGAGGCCTTTGCCCTTGACTTGGTCTGGGTACATCAGATTTGCCAGAGGAGGAGACATTGATGTTGAAATATTTGCCATCATCCATAGGTGGGCAATGATGTGGGGGACGTTTCCTTCTTTGGCACTTTGGAGATGGCTGAGGGGAGTAGGTCAGAATAGGACACCTCAAAGGAGGTGATGGAGGTATGCAAAATGGGTCTGGAAGTGATTCTGTTGACTGTAGTGCAGCACCTTTCACTCTCAGGTTATCTTTCAACTTGATCACTGGTACTGGAGGCAACTTGAGACCCTGTGGCTCAGCAGCTATTTAACTGTCAGAAACAGTTCGAGATAGACATGGAGTAGTCATACCTGGAGCGATGTCAACCGCAGTGCTCTTTCCTTTCTTGGTCTTGCTCTTGGACGGGGGTGCTGGGGCTAGTGCATGTCTCAGAGGTCTGAACTGTAAAGTAAGCTATATGGAGTCTTTACCTGCTGTTGTATCGGTCGTGGCGGGTTGAGACGCCTTTTGCTTAGGCATCTTAGGTTTACCCAGAGGTGCTGGAGCCTCAGTTCCTGGAAGTCTGGTGATAGGAGGATCAAAACTAGAAGTAGCAGATAATGTACTCTTACCTGTCGATTCGCTGGCAGGGACCATAGGGTCTTCTGGAGTATGTGTCTTTCCCTTCCTAGTTCCACCTTTGGGGGCAAATGTTGGTACCACCACTTGTGCAGGATGATCCAACGTGGGGTCTGCTTCGGCTGGTTGCACAGTAGGGGCTAGTCCTCCAGCTACAAAGTGTCAGAAATTAGCGTCAGTGGTGGTGGTTAGCCACTAGCCGCTGAGGGAACGTTCTCACCTCTAACCATGTCCAATGGACCGGCTTGAAGCAGGTTTTGCTTGAGTGCCCTGCTTTTGTCTACTTGTGCTGTTGGGGCAGGTACCAGCACTGCAGGCTCAGAAACTGTTGTCATGGGATCAGGGTTCAGGAGCATGTTATGTGGTATCATGGATCGGCAGTCTCACCTGGTGTAGCATTGGACAGATTAGCGTTAGCAGTCTTGGTCGCCCTGGGAAGTGGCAGCACCGCTGTAGAAGGTAACAATGGGACATCTGGAGATTGTGTGGTCTGTTGAGTAGAATCATCAGTCACAGCCAACACTTGCTTCCTACTTTTGCCTCTCAGTGGTGCATCTACAATAGCTGGGTTGGCCAGAACAGGTCCTTCCTACAGTTTCTTCACTTTTCGTTTCGGAGGCATATCATGGCATGGATGAGGGTAAACATCAAGAGACCATTAAATAGTTGGGCTGCAACAAAACGTAATTGGTCCTCTTTGATGACCCTGGTCAGTCCCCTTGAGATTGTGATGCAGTGACATCACGGCCTGTGGCCCATGGCAGTCCACCTAAGAGTAAACTGAAATATGATATGTTCATACCTTTGAAGAGATGTGGGTCAGCCTTTTGCATATGCAAGATGAATTAAATTCCAATCAGTATGACATTGATAATACGCAAATTGAACAATCGTCGAAGAAATGACCTAATGCAAACATCCTAGCCAAGATTTGAAACTGAGAGCTGAGAGGGAGACATAGGGGAACTTGGGATGGGGGTGAGCAAGCTAAGACTATTAGCCCAAATGGTTTCAAGGGACCCAAAGGATCTGTCATTTCCCAAGTCCGATTGCACATCCACTACATCAGTGTCCAATCCCTCATCCATGTTGACAAATTCAGACTCGGCATCTTCATCCACTGCTTGCCAAACCCTTTGCCTTTTGTTACACCTCCCCTCTGGGACAGCATCCAACCTGTGCATAGACTTCGAGAAGATGACTTGACCCATTTCATCATCAAAACAATCGGTGCCTATCAATGGCTGCTCGGTAGCCCTGTCCTTCCATGGCCATGATGAATCAGTGAGATGATCGGCGAACAATTGGATGAGATATGGATGATCCATTAGCTTTTCCTAAGCTGCCAGGAACTGGTACACCACTGAATTTTCCAAGGTGACCTGCGATTCAGACCCTGGATTGATCTCTCGCAGCTTCTTCATAGCTGTATAAGCCACCTGATCTGGAGGGCCAGGTTCGTAATAGCAATACTTGAAGAGCTCAGCGAGGGCCTTCAATAGGTCAAAGAGGGGCCTCCGGTCAGGGAAGAGGGTGGACACAAATATGGTTTGCGATATAAGAACACTTTGTTTCCCCTCTGCACCTGGAATGGAATCGAAAGTTGTTTTAATGAAAGTTGTGTGGTCCTGGTCAGTGAGGACTGATTTCAAGAACATGAGAGTAGTCCAGAGAAGTACCCAGAATGTGGATTCCATGTCATCCTGAAGGGTATGGGGTGCAGTGGTATTTTCCACAAGGCGCACAAGGCGCACAGACATGAACTGCCAGGTACCCTGAAACAATCACATTAGAAAATGCAGCGATTTTACAAAATTTCACATATGGTACGTGCTAGTTGCCAAGGTCCATCTGTGGCCGTCCATTTTGCTAAATCCCAATCAATTAAGTACCCTCGTCCAGAAACAATGATAATGTTTCCAACGCTAATGTTGTGGTGCAGGATTCCCAGGGCAAACATGTGTTTATGGGCTGTGCAATGACCTTCAGTATTAAGACATGGTGTCACATCGAACAGAGTGACCCACCTACGAGTGCATCATACACAGCTTGCACGAGTTCCTGAGAGGAAAACTTGCTTAATTTAACTCCAATGACATCAATGACAAGTCTATAGTGGGTGTGAGGCACAATAGACGTCTCACATCCCCTTGCCCAACTGGTTTTCGAGTATTTTAGTGTCTTTGTTTCTTGTTCGGGCCAACACTGTACGTCACCGCACGCAAGGCAAATAGGCACATTTGATATCTTGCCTTCATTTAACGTGGCATAGATCCCACCCTCCGGGGTGACACCGGGGAAGCTGACACACCAAGAATCTTTGAAATAAACAAGACATTTCCTTCCAACATCATATGCTGGAGTTGTGCATGTAGCATGGCCAATTGAAAGCGATGAAATGGTGGGACCCACAGGAAAAACGATTGTACATGGAGTTTTACTGCTAGTCAACGGGATCAAGGTTCTAAACATAGGTGTATCAGGAGGTAGTCCAAGCATTTCCCTTGCAAGAATTGCTTCATCTTCAGGAGCTTCAGATATTGTAGTGTCGATACCATGCAGTTCAGGAGGGGCCTGAGAGCAGAGAGAAAAGAATTCAGCAAGTAACGGATTGACATTGTATTTGATGGGTTCTGTGACAATGAGTCCTTCCCTGTCCCATTGAATGATGCACACAATGTCCTGCATGACCAGAATGGAGAATATATGTGTATAAAACTGGGTGCTCAGCTGTGCTGAAGTGTAGGCCACGATCTGTCCTAGAGTGTCTCTCGCCTTGCTGGTGGAAGCCACAAATCCATCTTCCACTGAGTCTAAGAATGGATCATTGAGTTCATCCCATTTGAACTTGATGTGGATCTCGAGCTTGGAGGTATCACAGCCTGTGGGAATAGTGCCAGGAAGCATTGGCCCCACATAGACACAAATGTCAGGTTTGATCTGGAAGAAGAAGTCAACCTTCATGTCTGGTCGAGCATGAGAGTTGACAAAGTGAAATTGAGGAGTGAAATCTTTCAGCTCCATGATCTGTGGTGATGTGAGTTAATCATGGTATCATGCTACATGGAATCATGGACTGAGTGATGACTACACTTACAAATGGCTCATATGTGGTCAACTCTGAGTTGGATTGGAGAGTTTTTTTGAATGAGATTTTCCTTTTGAATGCAGTTGATACGGTCGAACAATATCCAGAAATCTTAGATTTAGAAAGAAAGGTGGTTATGAATTCTTTTGCAGGCATTGGGCCAACAACACTGCCCTTCATTTCATGACCCATTGCATGAATTGTATGGTGGCGAAATTGAGTCCATGTTGAAAACTGCTCTTGAGTGGCTCTACCCTTTTTTTATTGGGGTACTCATTGGTAATGTTGGTTTCATGGTTGAGCCAGGCCCAGGCGACTTTTCACAGGAAAGCATACCACGATTGTTTGTAAGGATGGGGCCACTGGGTGGTAAATCACCCATATCCTCATCCATTTTTTATGCTGAGGAATTGGGGAGGGTTGATAAGTGATAAGAGGGTGACATGACAGTGATGCTGACATTTGCCTCAATGTTCACAAAACAGCTGGCCACGTATAATCTACCATTATACCCTGGCTTCAGCCAATATCTTCAGCCACAAGAGCCTTCCTTTTTTGGACAAGTTAGCCAATACAAGCCGGCGTACAGCGCAGCCAAAGCCATGCCAGCTGGCCAAGCTGTGGCAACACTACACAAACCTACACCCACAACTACATGTCCAGCTGATTGCTGTACATGAAATGAACTTGGCATCACTGAAAACCAGTTCTTATCTTCTTGATGGTCAATTTGAGTGAGAAGAACTCCTTGCATTCAACCACCAGCTTTGGTCTCATCTGAAACAACCCTCAAAAGAAAGAGAATTGTATAGTAGTCTTGTTTAAGCTAGACTGAGGCTTTGAGTATGAGTTTCAAGGAGAAGACACAAGTTGAAAAAACTGGGGATATACACTACTACATGAGGGTTTATATAGTGTCTAAGTATTGTTTGTCCATGTTTGTACATATAGTAAGTAAGCAACTGTGATTGGTTAATGAATATGGTACAATGTACAGCATCTATTAATATGATAATGTCATAGATAAGGCACTGCATTGGAATGGAAGAGAAGTGCATAACTTTGATAACTGGATCATATCTCATTGGTGGGTTTTATATAGGGCTGTGTTATGGTGGCAGCCAATAGGAATCAAGACCAAGCATAGGTTTGCCATGAGGTATATGAGCCTAGAACAAGTCTGGTTCAAAGCAGAGGGGAATGACATAGTGTTCTTGTGGTTCAAAGACTTGTTGATAAGATAAGATGGCATGGCATGGCATGAAGACAGGGATTGAAGATAGGGGTTGAGGAGTGTTTGTAACATTATCAATATGAGTATGTCTGTATTACAAAGTTCATCTGGTCTGTTGCTGGCTTCTGATTGAACAGTTCAGTTCCAACTCATGCACCAAGATTGTTCCATTGTTTATATTCATCAGGAATGAGCATAGAACCCAAACCACTCATGCCATAGTGGCTGAGGCATTTGGATGTAGGATATATTAAGAGAAACTGGGGAAAACATCCATCCTACAGGCACAGGAATGGATGACATCACAAACCAATAAACATCAAGTAGAAATACTAGATTGCAAACCTAATGACAAACTCTGGTTAGCCACAGAAAATCTCAACATCACTAACTGGTTGCAAGAACTCTTGCATAAATGGACTGGCACCTATACAATCATATCTAGAAAGGAACCAATGTGGAAGAACTAAGCCAATCACAACCATGTACAGTTGCTGGCATCAATTCTTTTTGATTTCCATATTTTTGCTTATAGCATCCATGACTTCTGCACCACACAGCACTATGCTACATTGTATTATAGATGGAGGTGTAAATCCAAATGTATGGCTCACAACCTTAAATGATGCTTCAATTCAACAGTCTATCATGGATGGATGTGCTATAGCCAAGAAAATATGAAAACAGATTAGAAATCTGTTCCTCCTTGAGGATGCAATTTCAGATCCTGCTGGTGGCAATTACTTTTTACTCTTCACATTTGCTTAAAATACTATAGTATCCATGACTCTGTACAGTACAGTACAATAGTACATTCCACCATGGATAGAGCTGTCAATCAAGATGTGGCTCATCACCAACCATGTCTTACAAAGACAGTGCCTTTTTTATGACCTGTTGTTGTACAACTTAATAACCAAAAACAAATTGAAGTTGGTAGGATTTGTACCTGCACCCTCAATGAGGAACAGATTTCTGATGTGTTTCTATAACTGCTTGACCATAATACATGTATTCCTGACAGAGATGGTTCAATTGAAATATGTATATAATGATATCAGTAGATGATAAGATGGTCAAGAATCATCCAGAAACCACATATTTGAATTGACAGCTCTATAACATTAGTGTTGCCACAACTCAGCTCAGCTCAGAAGCCACAGCTAGATAGGTAACCCTGGTTACTACTTACAGAATTCCAGCTATACATTGGTTCAGTCCAGTCCTATTAGCCAGTGTGATTGGTGTGTAACAGAATCCCACTGAAAGCCAGTTCAAGTCAACTTTTGAGCACATTGATCAGACCATATCATGGAATGGAACTGGCAGAGTCAGGGAATACATTGTTGGGACTTGGAAATTACAACATTGTATGTATGTAATTGGGACCAGCACTGCATCCTATACCTTGTGTCCACTACTGGGGTCATTGCACTCATTGACTGCACTGGCTAAGGGAAATCTGTGGCCACTGGCATTGTGAGCAGTGATTGGAAAGTTCCCTAGCTGTCCATTCTAAATAATAAACATGACATACAGTCCACTGGCAGGTTGTGAGTTGTTATCATCTATGCCATTATTGAAGGGTAGTCCTTGTGATATCATGATAGCCTGTGTTTCCCCCAATTTCATGGTTGAGAGTGATGAGGTTGCAGGTAAGAGAATTGATTGAAGATGGTCATAATCCAGTCCCTGTGTAATTGAAAGGGAGTGAATCAACTCTCAAAGACTAGAGCTATTTAGCGAATAGTTGGAGTATTGTGGAGTTCTCAAGTCAATGAAGAGGAAAGACCAGAAGAACTTTACTGGAGTTCTCTGGTGTTGACATTGGCTTTATATACTCCTCATACATGTTTGTATCTATTTGTGTTTCTAGAGAATTCCATAGGTGAGTGAATGTGATTGGTTAATGATAGTGGTACAATGCACACCATCAGTAAGTATATGATGTCATAGATAAGAGAGAAAAAGGCCATTGGTTAGAATGTCATTGTTACGAATGCTCCTAAACCCCTATCTTCAACCCCTGTCTTCATGCCATCTAATCCCATCTTATCTTATCAACAAGTCTTCACCCCTCAAGAACGCTATGTTGTTCCTCCCACCTTCCACCCAGACTTGTTCTAGACTCTTTACGCCTCATGCCAAACCTATGCTCAACTCATAATTCTATTGGCTGCCACATCACACAGCCTCATTATGTTGTACGATTCTCTTCCTCCAATCATATTATTACTTCGCACAGCCTACATGGCACCACTTTCATTAACCAATCATGGTCATTCTAGATACTTCCTTTTATGGTATAAAGTCTGGCACACCAGTAGCGCACAGACCAGGACACAAATAGATACAAACACTTTAGAGTAGTATATATACCTGAGCTGTACTTCAATAGTCCTCAGTTTAATTCACTTCAAAGTTTCCCATTCAAACAATCCTCTCAGAGCTAGTCACTCTTGATTCAACTACTACACAATATCCTAATTGTTTGGGTGTTGTTTCAGTCATAGAATGTTCCATAGGGCTGTGTTTGGCTATGCAAGTGTGGCAGCCAATAATAGTATCTGAGCATAGGTTTGACATGAGGTGTGTTATGAGGTGTGGTATTCTAGATTGAAGACATAGGAGTCTTGAACAAAGTGTTGTTCAAGGTTGAAAACATAGGGGTTAATTGACACATTTGTAACAGGGAGCAAGTGTATGAGAGAAAAGCAGAGAGTTCTGTTAGCACTTCTAAAGTACAACTGGATTTGATCAATTCTTTCATTTGCTGAATGAACAATAGGCTGGATTGATGTTCTCCCAGTCATAGCAATGTCCCACTATAAAAATACAATAGGGTGTATGTGTTCTATCCCACAGTGACTGTTGATGGACACGAATGCAGGTGTATGAACAAGTTGACCATGTTGTCAGAGTGGAATATGGATCTGTGATGATGGATGGCAGAATTGTTTCATGATACCAAAGTTGACAAGGAATACATTTTCCTTCTATTCTTCAATACTTATGAAAATATTTTGTGGTTTGATGTCACAGTGGATGAAATTGTGGGAATGGATATATTTGACATGAGATACCTATAGTAGATGATAAAATTATGCATCAGGCAATTCAGTGAGACACAAGATAATAGCACCAACCATTTGTAAACCCAAGGAAGCAATGTGGTGCAACTGGAATGCACCTGGGGATATTTGGCATAATATTAAGGCTATGTTGGAATTCTGGCAACAACTCTGGTCAACTCTGGATCTAACTCCGGAATTGCACAAGGGGTTCAGGACTTCGGCTTCAGTGACTCAGAGTGGAGTGCTGCACCCTTACTGTCCTTATTGGTGGTCCTGGATTTCAGAGGACAAAGGGGACAGAATGAGTGAAGAGGTGAACTCGGAGTGGAACAGGACAAGAGAGGAGTGCCAGGGAAGTCTAAGTCAATATTCAAGCTGATGTATCTATGACAAAGCTCAGACTTATATACAGAGGTCAGAGGACATATGTAACTAGATGAAATAAATCTGGGGTCAGAAGGGTCAGAGTAAGGGGTCAGAGTCAGAAGGGCTGGAGTAAGGGCCAGAGGTGGAGAATGGACAAGGGTCAGTAGAGAATGTACAAGGTACACAAAATGAAGAAATAGAGATGGAGATGGAGATGGAGAATGTACATGCAGAGTCAGAGGTAACTAGGGATGGAGGTTTTACATGATGAGAATGAAATGGAATGTAAACTATAATGAAGGCATGGAGGACAGAGTGATGGAATGAGATGGAGGGGCAGAGATACTGTAGACGAGGTATTGAAGTGTGTGAAGGTGCCAGAGTTGTATTTTGGAGGTATGGAGTTGCTTGGAGGAATGGCATGTGACACACAACTTGTGTAATAATGGGCCAAGATAGTAAATAACCATGGTGTGGTAGGATCTCTCTCTGCCAACCAGAGAGGTCAGAGCAATCCAACATCATGTTGGGTTTGGAGCTCATTGAAAACACCATATTCATGCTCTAAATAAAATGAGCATCTATTGACTGATTCCAGCCAAGATCTCATGTACTTCTTATGAACCTGGTAACTTGAGAAGGTGATGGAAGTTTTTGTATGAGTTTTATGCTTTTTATTGCAAGTCCAAATGTGTGCACATGGTCCTGCTCAAGTGTGTGTGCTACACTCAAGAGGACTTATTGTTATTGGGCAGCTTCATGATCAAAAAGCAAATGAAGTCAGTAGGGTTGGAACATGCACCCTCAGTGATGAATAGATTTCTAATCTGTTTCTACAACCACTTGACCATAATACATCTATTCCTGATAGAGATGGTTCAATGCAATGCACTTCAGCACTGTATGGTGTGGAATTTATGAATATGATAAGCAACTGTGAAAATCAAAAATCAACTGAAGCCAACAGGATTTGAACCTACACCCTCAAGGAGCAACAGATTTCTAATCTGTTGCCATACACACTTGGCTATAGAACATCTATATCTGATAGAGACTGTTGAATTGAAGCATCATATAAATGATATAAAGTAGATGGTAAAATGGCCAGGTGTGAGCAAGAATCTCCCACACATTTAGATTGGGTTGACAGTAGTATCCATAGTATTGTTGATGGAGAAGTCATGGATACCATAAGCAAATATGGAAAGCAAAAGGAATGAGCACCAGCAGATTTGAACATGCAGTCTCAGGAACATATTTCTAATCTGTTGTCATATCTACTTGGCTATAAGGCATTTATCTCTAATAAAGTTGTTGTGATCGAAAAATATTACAGAGGTGCTGGCAGAAGATCAGGTTTCAAGCTGTTCAACAATATGATTTACAATGCCATGCTAGAATACTATCCCATTCAAATGTAGTCTGTCAATTGAGCTATTCTGTGGTGGCATATGGTAAGAGTCAGAATATATGGTTGAAGTCTGGCTAGCATATTTATATTTTTCTAGAGGTAGATAAATGGGCTTGGTGGAAGTCTTTAATCACATCCAAGCAATTTGTGGGATTCTCACCAGTTCCCATGTACACTCTGTCAGAACTCAGATGACTTTTGACTACATACAATATCCAATTTGACCTAGTACATCAGGGTATCTCATGCTTCCCCAACATTATCAGTGTTTGCACTCAACATGTCCTAGGAGTGTACAAAGACCTGATCTCAGACCCAGTTCAGAAGGTATGTGACTGCCATTGTCAGGCACCTACTCAGTAGTGGATGATAAATCATTTGTAGCTCCTGTACTTCTGGCTTACTATTACAGATGCTCTCAAACCCCTATTTATAACCCCTATATTCCCTCCATTATCTAATCAATCACATGACATCCCATTCCCCAAACTACATGTTCATCTGACACAATACACCGTTCCCCTACATGCATGCCTCATTCCACTTCCTAAAGTCTAGAAACATACACCTCATGTCAAACCTATGCTCAGCCTCACTTCCCATTGGCTGCCACACTTGCATAGCCAAGCACAGCCCTTATCTATGACATCATCCTTATCCCCCAATCAAATAATTACTTACTCACAGCCTTGATGGCACATATGCTCTGAAACAACACTCAAAGCAAAGTGATGTTTAGTGGAATGTAGCTTGTATAGCTTAGAGGAACTTTGAATGGTAGAACTTCAAGTTCATAAAACTGAGGACTATTGAAGTACAGCTCAGGTATGTATATATACTGTTCTAAAGTGTTTGTATCTATTTGTGTCCTGATCTGTGCACAACTGGTGGGCTAGACTTTATACCATAAATGGAAGTATCTCAAGTGACCGTGATTGGTTAAAGAAAGTGGTGCCATACAGGCTGTGTGAAAGTAATAATATGATTGGATGAAAGGAATCGTACAACATATAGGGCTGTGTATTTGTGGCAGCCAATAGGAATAGGTATTGAGCATAGGTTTGGTATGAGGCATAGAAGTCTAGAACAAGTCTGGGGAGAATACAGGAAGAACGACATAGCATTCTTGAGGTGTGAAGACTTGTTGATAAGATAAGATTGGGTCATATGGCATGAAGGCAGGGGTTGAGGATAGGGGTTTAGGAGTGTTTGTAACATGCTCTAACCAATCATTTATGCTTACATCATGGAATTCTCTAGAATAAACCAAATATGTACAAACACCATGTATCCAGTATATATACCAAATCCAACATCAGAGAACTCCAGTAAAGTTCTCTTGATCTTCTCCCTCTTACAAGTCAAAGACCACCTTTCTTACCAAACTTTCCACTACACAAGCTTTGACTTTGAGGCTTGTTTCATTAGAACCTTACTACATCTTTCTCTGCACCACTACTTGATTAAGCCCAGAAAGCTACATATACATGCTTTGCAGTACAAGAGACAAGTGCATTGCTAGAAGTCAATGCCAGTTCAAGGGGACTCAAACCTGCGATACATAGTGAACTTCACATCCTTAGGACAAGTTAACCTCTCTACCCTTTATGAGGCAATCCTTCCTTTGTTGCCACATGCTAGCAACACTGAAGTACAGCACCTGAGAGAAAGCATCTGAGACAGGAGGTACCCAAGCGAGGAACCCCTAGATTCAGCCACCCTCTCTTTCCTTATCACTGACAATCATCTACCCTGGGGGTTATACAACCATGCCCTAGAAGAAGAGATCTTAAGGGCTGTATTAGCAGTCCAGTCATTAGAAAGAATCCCCCTAGTCCCAGAGCTAGATCAGGTCTCATTAATTACAGATCCAGTTGAAAGGCACAACAAGTCATCTGGTATCAGGGAGAGGTCTCTTTCATTAGTCAAAAAGAAAGAAGAAGAGCCACAGCTACCCCTAAGTCCACTCACACCCTTTTTCTCCATCATAACCCCAGAACCAGAGATAAGGAAATCCCCATCTCCAATAGTTGGTACCCCTTCACATCCCAAAAAGAAAGAGGAGCAAATCAGTCACTCCAATGACTACATCCTGGAGGATTACAAAAGGCAGATAAAGAGATGGAGACAGCACAACCAAGGAAGACAGTTCAGTTCAAGGATTAGAGCAGACACCTTCAATCCAAACTGATATCTGTTAGTTTGAGGACACAAGTGAAATGACTACACTGAGTTGGCTTGTTGGGGTGAGGGATGATTGTAATACAATCAAGTGTGTCTGTCATATCCTGGAAACCCCAAGTCCAACCTCTGATGCAACTCTACATCTAATTCTGTGGATTCTATTTGACATATTGTTAATATGCATTTCTGACGATTGGACTTGTACTCCATCTCTCCATACTCTGTTTCTTTTTATGTTCTTCCCTGTATTTGATCCTTTATCCCTGTGTCTTGCTTGAGTGCAACCTTTCATTCTATTCTCCATCTCCATTGTCCATTGACCCTTATCTTTCCCATCTCCATTCTCTGTTGACCCTTCTACATTCCTGTTACTGTTACAAATGCCTCTGAATCCATACCATTTCCCTATGACATTCCCTTTCCTATATCTCAGGTGCCAACTCAATGCTATGTTGTTCCTTTGCACAAGTCCCTAGAGGACATAGCATCTAACACCTCATGCCAAACCTATGTAGGATTCTAACCATGATTGACTGCCATACACCAAGGCACTGATTAAGATCAAACCCCATATGATTATATCATTTCCACACCTATGCTTCCATTACAACACATGTTATGCTTCTCTTCCATTCTCAAGGCTATGCTTATCTATGTATGACATCATTATATCCTCTCTTATCATCCAATAGAATAACAGATGCTGTGTATCATACCACTCTCCTTTATCCAATCGTGGTCGCTGACTTTACTGTAGTACAACTATGCACACACAATAGTTAGACACTATATAAATCCTCATATAGTAGTGTACATTCCCCAGTTTAGTCAACTTGTATCTTCTCTTCCAAACATCTCTTAAGTCATAAAGCTTAGTCAGCTATAAGGACTACTATACAAACTTCATCTTTTGAAGGTTGTCTCAGTTACAACTTCTCCATTTTTACCTCCATACCTATTACAACCTCAACATTAAGTCCGAACCTCCAACCCTCCAACAAATCTGGGACTATCCCAAAGACTTGGACAAGGGTGCAGTGCTCTGCTCTGAGTCACTGAAGCTGAAGTCCCACCCCATGTGCATAACTCCAGAATTGTACCTAGAGATCACCAGAGCTGACCTGGTTTTAACAGAGTCTGACAATAGGATGACAAGACTAACTGCACACTAACAGAGGTGACAAGGTCAACATGCATGACCTGGAGAAAAGAAGGCTTGCTGGCACACCAGCAGAAGTGATGAAGGTTTGGGCAGCTTTGAAGAGAAGCATTGAGTGGGAGCATATGCTCAGAGATAAGAGAGAATGAGTAAGTAAATGATAATTTGGAAGATCTAAGTTGGAGAGTACATGCAATTCATCAACAGCTTTTATAGGAAAGGATTGACACTTCTGGTGCAATCCAAAGATGGGTGGAGTAAATGATAGAGCTAAAATGGATCAATGGAGAAGTGCAGGAAGGATGTTGATGCTAAGAGAACAAAAGGAGACAGGGCTCCAAAGGTGACATTGGTATCAATAGTGGGTCATGGTGACAAAATGAAGAATGAGTCACAATGATGATTGAGGAGACATACAGATCAAGAGAAGAGTGGAAGGCCAGTAGAAGGGATGATGTGATGAGGGCCTTTATGGAACACATGTTCTAAGAAAGGAAATGGTAGTCCAAGGAGTGAGAGTGACAAAAGACAAAAGGAAAATAACAGTAGTAACAGTACAAAGGGGAAAGGTGGTG
>JBBPLQ010000119.1:40537-52245 GCA_038089855.1 Royoungia palumana
AACTCCAGATTCTGAAAACATCTAGACTTTCAGGACTACTAAGATGTCAACCATCATCGAAGTTGATGACCAGGTCATGATTTGGTTGATGGAGTATATCTGTTGACAAACTATACTCAAATGTGATGATGGCCTTGTGTATTGCATTGTTGAGCAGCTCAAGACTTGATCTTCTGCCAGTACCTCTCACAATGTTTTTTGGTCACAACAACCATGTAGGAATAGATGTCTTATAGCTAAGTGGATGTGAAAACAGATCAGAAATCTGTTCCTGAGGCTGTATGTTCAAATCCTGCTGGTGTTCATTCTTTTTTGCTTTCTATATTTGCTTATAGTATCCATGACTTCTACATCTTACAGTACTATCATGGATTGCACTATGGATGCTGCTGTCTGTTATGAATGCTCCTAAACCCCTATCTTTAACCCCTGTCTTTATGCCATCTAACCCCATCTTATCTTATCAACAAGTCTCCATCCCTCAAGAACGCTATGTCATTCATCCCGCCTTTCACCCAGACTTGTTCTAGACTTTCGCCTCATGCCAAACCTATGCTCAGAAACTACTCCTATTGGCTGCCACATTATACAGCCTCATTATGTTGTACAATTCTTTTCTTCCAATCATATTATTACTTTTGCACAGCCTAGATGGCACTACTTTCATTAATCAATCACAGTCATTCTACTTACTTCCTTTTGTGGTATAAAGTCTGGCACACCAGTTGTGCACAGACCAGGACACAAATAGATACAAACACTTTAGAGTAGTATATATACCTGAGCTGTACTTCGATAGTCCTCAGTTTAATGCACTTCGATCTTTCCATCCAAACAATCCTCAGAGCTAGTCACTCTTGATCAGACTACTATACATCATGCTATTGATTTGGGTGTTGTTTCACTTGAATTAAACTCATTCTTACTCCACTCCGCTTACTATCAAGTTCGCACAAAGCTCAGTAATGCTTCCCATGCACCCCAAGCCCTAATAAAAGCACAAGTGCATTAAAGAGGTCAATGCTAGGCAAAGGACTTACAAACCTATCGCACGTAGTGCACCCCTACTCCTCAACGTCCGCTAACCTCGAAGTTCTCTATAAGGTTATTGAGAACCTTCTTCCCGCAGCTAGCGATGAAGAAGTACAACAGTTGAGAGAGTCCATGAGAGACAGGAGATACTCCCCATCAGAGCCCCTCAATGCTGCCACCTTTAGCGCCCTTATTATAGATCATCATCTACCCTGGGACAGATTTACTTGTGCCACAGAAGACAGGCTCTTAAGAGCAGTATTAGCAGTCCGCTCCTTTCAGCGCACCAGCCTAGTCCCTGAGTTAGATCAACAGAGCGCATTATTGGACCCCCAAGAAGCAGAAGGGTCATGTGGTACAAGGGTCAGGTTTCATTTGTCGATCAGTCTTATAAAGAGAGAAGAGAGCCCAGCGCCCTCCCTCCACCTCGACACACCCCTGACACCCCTTTCCTTAAGTGACACATCAGAAACAAGCCTAAAGAGATCTCCATCTCCAATAATAGTTCCACTAGACCAGATCCCCAAAAGACAAAGGACCGAGTCAGTAGACCCATTCTATACATCAGAAGCAGAAAGACCCCTCTCATGCCAAGAGAAAAGAAGACAGTTCGGTTCCAGATCTAGATATCACAACTGGAATCAAATAGACTGTCCCCAATCAAGGTCTCTTCGCCCCTTACGTACTCTAAAGAAACCTTCTCGTCTCCCTACATATGCCTCACTTCCCCATTAAATAAATAAACCGCTTTTTTCTCTACAATGCAGGCCATCTCCAAAACCTTCGCTTCGTTTGTACAAAGAATCTGCCAGACAGATGTCTACGATGAGTTAAAGGACATGGTGGACCACATGGTCCAAGTTATAACTGCACTCAAAGGAAAGATTGCAGATCTAGAGGTACAAGTCGTGCAGGGCACCTCCGCTTCCCAACACACCCCCAAAGAAGGACAAGGGCACAAATATGAAATTATGGCAGATCCCAGTGAATACACGGGAGAAGTCAACAAATGGGATGAATGGTGGGGCAAAATGACAGTTTGTGTTAAGACCGGGTCAACTCTGGTCAACTCTGGTGACTCCGGAGTTATGTGCGCGTGTAGGACCTTGGCTTCAGTGACTCGGAGCAGAGCGCTGCGCCCTTGCCTGGGTCTCGGAGGTGGTCTGGATTTCGGAGGAACAGAGGTTCGGACTTAAACATTGACTGGCAACGAAGTTGAGTCAGAGCGGACGAGCGAAGCTCGAGTCAGAGGTCAGAAGAGGAGTTGAATCTAAGTTGATATTCGAACTGAAGAGTCACAACGAATACATGCGGGTTTATATACAGAGTAGGACTCGGAGTCTATAGGACAAGAACGGAGGAGGTCGTAACACGAACGGGACGGTAAGGTTCGGAAGGGTCAAAGGAGTCAGAGAATGGACCTAAGTAATGGAACGACGGAATGAAGGGTTGCGCACTCAAGCGAGTCGCAGGGACGAAGGTAACTAGGGTCTAAATCAAATACAGGGTGAATCATATATAGGAATGGAGAATGGAGAAGTGGAGTACAAGTCCGAGAGTCGGAATTGCGTACTTAACGAAATGTCAGTCGAAACCCACGGAGTTATGTCCGGAGTTACGTCGGAGATCGGACTTGCGGATCGGGATATGACAGTTTGGCTCCAAATGAATAAAGTGGAAAATGCCCACAACAAAATAGCGGCTGTCCTCTCCCAATTCAAAGAGGACAAAGCAGGAGGGTACGCCAAATTGGGGTTGGCAACCCTATACAACAAAAACAAGAAAGGAGAACTCCCACCAAGGGATTTCAAAGAGTTCGGAGAACAATGCGCAAATCACTTCAAACCGCATCTCCAGAAAGACTGGGCACTAGCCCAATTAAATAAAATTTACCAAGGAAACACGAGAATAGATGACTTCCTCATCAGATGGCTAAACCTGAAAAGGCAAGCCAACATCCCTGACTCTCACGCCATCACCCTCCTAGAAAAGGAAACAAACCCCCGGATACTCGCAAGAGTGTTCCAAGAAGGGAGACCCACAGATGTAGAGGCATTGTTAGGGCTATGCAGGATTTCCGGCGACAACTCTGGTCAACTCTGGATACAACTCCGGAGTTGCGCGAGGGGTTTGGGACTTTGGCTTCAGCGACTTGGAGCAGAGCGCTGCGCCCTTACTGTCCTTGTTGGGGGTCCCAGATTTCGGAGGATGAAGAGGATGGAGTGGGTTTGAAGGGAGAACTCGAAGTGGAGTGAGACAAGAGAGGAGTGCCGGGGAAGTCTTAGTCGATATTCAAGCTAGAGTATCTATGACAAGGTGCAGACTTATATATGGAGGATGGGAAACATAACTGGGACGGAGATGAATAAGTCTGGAGTCAGAAGGGTTGGAGTAAGGGTCGGAGATGGGGAATGGACAAGGGTTGACAGAGAACGGAGAAGGGTCGATGGAGAAATGTACATGCAGGGTCGTGGGTAACTAGGACAGAGGCAATACATGACGAGATAGAATGTAAACTATTAAACGGAGAATGGAGAGACAGAGTGAAATGGAGAGACGGAGATCTACGGACGGGGTATCGGAGTGCGCAAGGGCGCCAGAGTTGGGTCTCGGAAGTGTGGAGTAGGTCAGAGGAACGGCACGTGACAATGCGGTTATCTGCAGCCTTGATTGGCTTGGGAGGGATAGTGATGAAATTTACAAATTGGTCACGGTAGGAAGAAAAGTGCTGTGAGGCACCCTATCGTAAAGCTCAATTGTCGTGTATGATGGAGGTGATTGGGTGAGTGTGGCATAGGTACGTAAGCGACGTGAATACATCATCATCGTCATCAGCTAACCATATACCATCAGGTTCTTTGTCCTTGGTAGCGGCGGTGTTTGCATTTCTCGAACTGGAGGGCTTCCCTGACAAGCTTTTCTTTCCTCGTGGCTTCCATCCCTTTGGGACTTGACCATGTCGTCCACCACCTTCTTCCCAGAAGTCTTGGTTTCTGTTCCCATACCAGCCACAGTTATTACAATTTCCATCAAACCTCTTGGTGTGTCCTTTTCCCCTTTTGAAGTCTGTGTTGAATGCTGCATTGTCCTTGTCTGCTTTAGGCTGGATTGTGCCTTGTGTGACAAACTGGTCATACGCATCAGTAACCATGGCCATAAGTTCAATGCTGGAGATTTGTCAATTCTGCCAGCGCATATTGGATGATATGGTGGTAAGGATGGGGTTGTAGGAACAGGGTAATGACATGAAGATGGTATTGAATAGGTCTGTCTCGGAGATAGGCTGTCCGATTGCAGCAAGTTCCTCACATAGGACCTTTATCTTCTTGAAGTGGGCACGTGCGTCACCTCCTTTATCTCGGCAAGCTGTCATCTCTTTTCCACACTAATGGCCAATGAGCGGTTTTTGAACTTGTTGCAGAGCGCCACATAATACTCGTGCATGCTGGATTTGGAAATGAGGTCAATGAAGAGGGAGTCAGGTATGGTGATGACAATTTGCTGTTGCACGATTGCATCCTCCTTGACCCATTTTTCATGAGCAGCAATGTACTCATCTACAGCTTGTACCTCAGCAGCCGTGGTTGGTATCCACGCAGGTCCATGCCCAAGTGCAGGGTTAACTGGCTCAGTTTTTGTTCCATGCAGGTATCCTATTAACCCATGAGCTGTGAGGGATACTTTGAGCCACCATTTCCATATCGGCCAGTCTTTTCCTGAAGCATCTAGCTTCGGGACCTCCATCAGCAAAACAGCACTTTTACTATAAACTTTTGTTGTTTACCATAAGTGTAAAACCTTATTCTCACTCAAAATAACAATGACAAACAGTGTAACATATTGAGATGAATGTTTGGTAAAATTTTGAGCAAAAGTTTATAGAGAAACTTTTTCCTCCAGCTTTGCCCCAGTTCTGGCCAGTTAGGTACATCAGCAAACCAACTCTCCCTGTCTAGAGCTGGCCAGCTCTGTCACAGTCTGTCCAGCTCTGGACAGACAAGGGTTGGTTTGCTGATGTACCTTGCTGTGCCAGTCTGGCTAGCTCTGTCCAGCTCTGTCTAGCCAAAGGATATTCTACTGATGTCGAGTACTCAGTCTCCAGCTCTGCTGGACATTACTGAGTTTCAATGAATGTGAGGTTTAACGAAAGAGTGTCTGTGTTTAATTCTGAGCACCAGGGCTCATAACCTGTACAAGAATAAGTCTCAGACACACGATGGAGTGTGACTATATTACCTGTACAAGAATAAGTCTACGTGTACAGGTTAGTTACGAGTAGGTAAATGAATGAAAGTGGTATCATACCTCAGACACACGACAGAGTGCAACTGAGGAAAAGAAAAGAAAAGATACAATGTGATATATGAACGCGATTAGGTAAGTTACGTTTGTAAGCTATACTAAATAAAATCGGACAGTGCGATCTGATACAGTGGTGAGTGAGTTCTCCTCCTACACCGTGTACTGACGTCTTTAGGTTGCGTTTTCAGTCGTCCTTGACGACGCGGCAGGTTCAGATGGTGCTGAGGTCATCTGGAGTGGTTGGATTGTCGTCTGGATGGTGCTGGTGCGTGCGCTTCGGTCTTGTCTTTATTCCATTCGCACTGACCTTCTTCTCCAGCTAGCATCTTCGTTTCGACTCGTATCGAGTCGTAACGTGCGCCGCTCGTTGTGTCGTCCATCCGGCACACTCTCCCATTGTCTCCGACTCGGTTCTGATCGTTCCAGCGCTGCGTCTTGCCTTCGATCGCTTCCGACTTCGATTTTACCCCCTCTGGACCTCCTGGACCTTCAACTCGTCCTGGTGACATCGTTTCGACGCCGGATTGGTTTGTCGTGTGTCCTAGACCTTCCATTGGGTCTTGGCTACCTCCAGGTGCGTTCGGATCGATTGTCCGGTTCGCATTGCCAACTGACTTGTCCTGCTCACCTCCAGCTCCCTCTAGCCCCTGGTTTCGACGTAGTGCGTTCGTTTTGACGACGCACTCGTCTCTGTCGTCTCTAAGACGTTCCATGGTGCTTGGTGATGCGCTATATGCGACCGTTTGGCTCGGTTCGCATGCAATCGGACATGGTGAGTCGAATTCGTCTTCTGGGCCTCTGGGGTCTAGATCTCGAGCTGGTGCGTTCGTTTCCTCGACGCGCTCGATTCTAACGTTCCTAGGACGCTTGTGGTGGTTGTGGACGCCTGCTCCATCGGTCTTACGGCTCCAATCGCCTCCGACGTCGTCCTCTGACTCTGGTACCCTCTCCTGGACTCCTGGGTATGGAACTCGAGCTGGTGCGTTCATTTCATCGACGCGCTCGGTACTGATGCTTCTAGGATGTTCTTGGTGGCCATGGATGCCTGCTCCATCGCTCTGGCAGTCCGGATCCGCACCTTCGTCGACCTTTGCCTCCTGTCCCTCAGCTCGCCCTCCTGGACCTTTAGGTTGGTTCGACACGTTCGTTTCATCAACGCGGTCGTTTCCTCGTCGTCCAGGGCCTCTCTGGGACCTGTGGCAGTCCCCAGGTACGATGGCGTTGCCGCCTGGGTCATATGGCACCTTTAGGAGCCTCCTAGGTGAGTACTGGGGCTCTAGGTCGTCAGACCGTTTGTCCAGTCGTGCTGACGCGTTCCGCAGTTTCCGCAGCTGCTTCCCATCGTCCTCGACACTCCTGGATGGTGTCGATGCGTCCGCTTCGTCTCCCGGATCATCTAAATCATTCGGATCGCTTTCAGGTGTGTTGTCCGGACTTGTTGTCTCGGACTGTCTGCGCAGTGGCACTGACGTGTTCCATGGCTTTGCTAGGCGTTCCCTGCCGCCCTCGAGGTGTCCCGATGGTTCCGACATGTCTGCATCGCCTCCGGTAAGTGCGTCGCTCGAGCTCGGACTGACCTCACACTCTCCCTCTCCCTCGACGCTCGGGGTTTCTGTAGGTCGTGTGGCTTCGTCGGCACTGTCTGGGGGCTTCCCTTGCCTCCCTCGTCGATGTCCTTGGTCGCCATCGCCATCTGTCGCCTCTCCGTTGCTTTTCGATGCCTCTGACTCGACCATCTCGACCCTCAACCCCTCAATTTCCACCCTCGCGCTTCCAGCTGCGTCAGGCGGCTCTGTGGGTGCGTCTGGATGACGATCATCGTCACCCGTCGCATCCCCAGGGTCTTCTGGTGTTTGCCTTGGGTGTTTTGTGTCGTCCGGTATGGATGTGTGCTCTCCCTCGAGCGGTGTGCTCTGGGGTGCATGGTAGGGTGTGGCTGCGTCTGCTGACGTGCCGCTTTCGTCGTTCGTCATTTGGTCTTGGCCGTCGACTTCTTCGACTTGTTTGCTCCCCGTCTCGACCTCTCCACTGGCAGCGCTTTCGTGGCCTGTCCCGCTCGATGCGGCTTTGCTCAGCGGCGTCCTTATGTGCGTCTGGGGGGTCGTTTCGACTGGTAGAGGTTGTGAGCTGCTTGCTGGCATTGTGGGCTTGGCATGCTCGACTTTTCCCATCTGGGGCTGAACCGTGGCTGCGCGAGGGACTTCAAGTTCTGTGGTCGTGCTTGTGCTATCCATGCTGCTCACTTGGCATGTGAGGCTTATGCCGGCTTTGCATGCCTTCTTGGGTTGCTCCAGTGGGTTTCTGGGTGCTGCCGTGGCTGTGCGAGGGACTTCCGAGTAGTGTGCTCCTTGGTTGCTTCTCCCAGATGGATTTTTGACTTGTACTAGCCTGTTCTCGACCGTCCGAAGCTCCTGGAACTCTTGGTAAAGTTCCTCGAGGACTTTGAGACCTTCATGAGCTGGACTTGACTCATTTTCGTAGGGTATGTAGCATGCAACGTTGTAGGGAATTGTCCACGCGATCATCGTTTGGACTTGTATGTTTGTGCGCTGCCACATGTCAAATTTCCGCGGGTCGCTGGGTGCTGTGCGCGTGCCATTGAGAATCCCGAATAGGCTGGTTTCTAATGCTGCGCGAAAAAGACTATTCTGGTAGTCTTCCTAGTTGCTCCAGTTGTCTGCAAGATCCAGTATGAGAATATTCTTCCTGTGAATGGTTGTCGAGTAAGGCATGTCGAAAATTGGTGAATTGACTTGAAGCACAGGTAAGGCTCAACCAGGGCTCATAACCTGTTGAATAGAGGGTTTATAACCTGTAGGAAATATGGTTGGTAGCCTATTAGAAACTCTGTAGAGTATCGTAAGTCACTATTATATTGGATTGGTAGAATATCTACCTGTAGAGTATTGTAAGTCACTAAAGAAAAGGACTACTACTCTAGGTGCGATGTAAGGTATGATTATGTAAGCAAATAGCGTACTAAGTATGGAAATAAATTCCAACAGTTTCCTGAGTCTTAGAGGTGGTCCAGATTTTGGAGAGGCAGGGGTTCAGACTTAAACATTGACTAGTAATGAAGTTGAGTCGGAGGTCAGAGGAGGAGTTGAATCTAAGTTAATATTTGAACTCAGGAACTTCAATGAGTATATGCAGATTTATATATGGAGTAGGGTTCAGAGTCTATAGGACAAGAATGGAGGAGGTCATAACAAGGATGGGACAGTAAGATTTGGAATGTAAAAGGGTTAACGGAGAATGGAGATGGAGAATGGCACTAAGTAGCAGAATGGCAGAATGAACAGAATAGCAGAATGAAGGGCTGTACACTCAAGCGAGTCGCAGGAGCAAAAGTAACTAGGATCTGAATCAAATACAGGGTGAAACATATATAGAAATGGGGAATGGAGAAGTGGAGTACAAGTCTGAGTGTTGGGGATGCATACTTAACAAGATATCGATCAAAACCCATGGAGTTAGATCCAGAGTAGTGTCAGAGGTTGGACTTGTGGATCAGGATATGACAGTATCCCCCCTCTTAGGCCTGAGCTGATGGAGGCCACAAGACCACAGGAGGACAATGCGGAGTTGCTTGGGCATCACTTGATGTGGAGTTCAAAATTCTGGGTTTGTCTATAAAACTGTGGGGAATGCTCCTTTGCTCCTTACCTTTAACATGTTAACCCCAACCCCCTACCCTGACATCAACACCTGGGAAGATGACAATGACCTTTACAAGGTGAAGGTGGCAGAGTGGAGGTGGCATGCCTAGATGAAGAGCACAGACGGGTGGAGGAAGAGGAGAGGAGACAGGTGGCGGAGGTGGTGGTGTCCCAACAGGTGGCCTCACAGAGATTGAGTGACAAGCAGCAGGAGAGGAAGCTATAAAGGACAAGGTGTGTGATTGGATGTATTGCAACAGCCCCTACTGACAGAATTAGGCAGAGGAGATCTATTTTCAACAGATGGTGTTTTTTTTGCAAGCGGGAGCAGAGGAAATGAGAAAGGGCCGGCATGCATACGGTACATGCACAAAAGGATGGAGTGCATGCCGGGTGCTGGTCACCAGGTGAGCATGTGCATCGGGTGCCGGGTGGCAAGACAGTGGTGCGAGTGGCTGGGGGAGCAGTCAGTGCCCAAATGCTGACAGAAGAAGTTGGGTGTGGTGATAGACGGTGACAACTTGGAGGAGGAGGCAGAGCATCCGAGGAAGTGGTCCAAGATGGACAAGGGACAAGGCTTGGAGATGCAGATGGAGGAGAGTGGAATGGGGTCACAGGTGGCGACAGCACTGGAGAAGGTAGTGAGGGTGCTACACGACATGGCTTCAGCCATGTACAACAACACCACGCACATGGCCTGGATGTCAGAGTCAACCCAGCAGCTGGTGGAGCTAGAGCTCCATACCAGGTTTGATGAAAAGTTGGAGTTGGAGGACGAGGGGATCTGTGGGATGGTTCATGCAGAGGAGCTGACAGAGTTGGAGAGGGAAAAGGAGGAGGCAGCAATGGTGGTGGAGGTGGAGGAAGACGCAGAGGGGGAGGCAGAGGAAAGCAGAGATTCAGAGTAGATAGTTATTGTCATCTTGTTTTGTAATAAAAATTCCCTTTTCTTTTCTTTAAGTGCAATGAGGGCCAGGTTTCATTGGATATCGGAGGTGGAAGTCGGAGACAAGCTCCAAGGCATGACCAAGTTCTGTAGCCAGCAGCCAAGAGGTCTCTTCGTCTATACCTTCATACCCTGACCATTGGACCAAGTATAGGAGTTGACAACTCTGTTGTCGGCGGTCAACCTTTGAGTTGAGGAAGGTTCACTGTCAACTTCAATCAGAGGTGATGGAGGTTGTTTGCAATTCAGAATTGTGTTTGGAATGGAAGGTTCCAATTGGGAGACATGGAAGATGGGTGGACAGATTTCATGTTGTCGGGGAGTTGGAGTGTGAAGGAGTGGGTACCTGCCTGAGTGATGATTTCGTATGGTCCAAGGTTTTTCTCAGAGAGCTTTTTGGAGGATCAGGTGGAGCAGAAATACTCAGCCTTCACAAATACTTGATCACCAACCTTGAAGTCTGGTGCCAGAGTTCACTTGGTGTCTGCAGGCCTTGGTATTGTTCTTGGGCATAGGCTATTTCTTTATGGAGGAATTGGTGAAGCAACTCAAGATCTATGGAGTAGTCATGAGTGTGTGCAGAGGTGAGATTTCTCTCGGAGTGTATGGAGATGTTGGGATGATAGCCTTTGTTAGCAAAGAACAGAGACACACTGGTCATAGCATTTGGAGCATTGTTGTATGTGAACTCTGCAAGGGGCAGCAGTTCAGATCAATTGTCCTGTTGATAGTTGCAGTAGATCCAGAGGTACTGTTCTAGAGTTTGATTTATCTGCTCTGTTTGTCTATTGCCTTCAGGATGATAACCAGAGATAAAGTGGAGGCAGATGTCAAGGGCTTTTCCAAGGAAGTGGAAGAAATGTGAGATGAACTCGACACCTCTATTGGAAGTGATGTGGGAAGGGACTCCATGTTTGGAGAAGACGTGGAGAAGGAACAACTTAGCTAGCTTTGGAGATGTACATAATCTTGTCGTTGGTAGTGATGAAGATGCATTGTTTTGATAGTCGGTCTACGATGACAAGGATTGTGGTATAGTCAGAGGACAGAGGAAGCTGTTCAATGAAGTCCATGGAGATGGAGTTCCATGGTCTCTCAGGGATTGGAAGTTGTTTGAGGAGTCTGTATGGCTTGTGCCTAGGAACCTTTGTGTGTGAGCATGCTATATAGGAGGAGAGGTACTCTTTTATGAATGTTCAGACTCTGGACCAGGTGTGTTCACAGTGAATGAGTTCTAGGGTGCAATTTTGTCTGAAGTGGCTGGATAGCAGGTGATCATGTTTATAGCAGAGCACTTGGAGGCAGAGGTCATTGGTATCAGGGACATAGATGTGATCATCTAGTCGGAGGAAGCCATTGGAGTCAACAGACCAATGAGAGTCAGAGGGTTTGGAGTCAGACATGTGTGTGGAGGCAATAGGATTAGAGGGGAGTGCAGAAAGGATGTCATTGTGGAGGGATTCCATGTCTAACATAGTGCCTGCGTGGAGGACAGGATCAGCAAGGCAGGTAGCTCATAAGGAGGATGTGAGCTGTTCCTGGGTAAAGACTGGTCGGAGGTTGTGTGGATTGACACAAGCATAGTCCCTATCCCCCTCTTTGGAATAGACATCCCATTGTTGAGTTAGGGCATTGGGCTTTCTGCCAAGGTGTCCGCGATGGAATCAGAGAACAAGATTGAACTGGCAAAGGAATTCTGACCAGTGGGCTTGCTGACAGGAAAGGAAGTGAGTGGAAGTAAAATACTCCAGGTTCTTGTGATCCATGAC
>JBBPLQ010000120.1:0-51969 GCA_038089855.1 Royoungia palumana
ACGACTTCCTTCAGTAACGTTCCCAAATGAGCCTTGTACAAAACTTCACGGTCCACCTACTATGAGGGCAATCCAACTCCATCTGGCCCCCGTCGAATGCCTGATCAGGGTGCATGGACGCGAGTTTGAAATCAACGGTCGCATTCCAAATCAATTGCGCAAGTTTTTCGGGTGGCTCATAGATGCACGAGAGGAAATGTCATCCCTTGATCCAACAAACCGGAGACTTACCGTTGTAATACAAGAAAAGGGCCCGGCCATTGGTCCCGGGCCAAGTGTTATACTTGCCAGTGTCTCAAGCTGACACAAAATAACACTGTTTCGAGGGGAACAGTGTACAGTCGAGCAAACATTGTACTCGACGAACAATTTGAAGCACCCCGGCGTTCATCGGTCCCGGGGAGCATTTGAACCTGCATCCTGTCCGGAAAGATCAATGCCACCAACCGCCATCATACTGAGGGCGACAGGCCAGCCTCCCAACCGTATTTTCGAGGGATGTGATGGACATGGTCTTCGACGACGAGCTGACCTGTACCAGCGTTACAGGCGTCATATTCCTTGGTACAAATGTAGGCATGAGGAAAACAGTACGCCATGTAGATGGCGTCGAATACTGCCTTCGTCGCAGCACGTCATGCCAAGATCACAACAGAAACCTGTATCGTATGTTCGGGCGGCATTGCAATCCGAATAATGATCATCTTATAACAATGAGAGGAAAAAATTACCGCTCGCAAACTGGACACTGGGTCTCATCCACTTAGTGAATTTTTGCATGCGTCATACCCATCACCGGCGATTCACGTTTAATTAAGCCTAGGCATCCACTAACGAGAAAAAAGAAAGGGACGAACAACATTTAACCCCGGATGCCAAACGAGTCTTCCTCTCAAGTACAATGCTTCGACATTTGTAGGCGCTATCGAACTTGACGGCAAGTTATTTCTGGTGCCAGTCATGTCTTGTGATCATTGCAGCATTAAACGCCGGTAGATCATTCGGCCCGAGCCCTATGTTGTTGAACCACCGAACATGATTGTAGCGTCGACCACCGGAGTACTGGCAGGAGCACCAGAAGAAACGATACTAACTAGTAGGTTGAGGGCTTGAAACGAGAGATAGATTTGGTCGAAGTGGAACTTCCTGGTCCACAGGTCGTTAATGTTCAGAGATTGTGGCGGGCCGGAGCGGATAAAATGAGCAGGTAGTTCGCAGGTGGGCCGAGGCAATGGGCTCGTCACTCGAGGTCATGGGGAGCATTCTATGGTGTTATGCTCCAAGTGGATGTTGAATCACTGCAAGCATTGCTAACTGAGATGTAGGTTGTAGACGGAAAAGATGACTTACGAGACGGTAGTGACACGGGACAGGAGTAGGATGAGAACGATGCCACTGGGGTAAAATAAGAGAGTCCAATTTGAGGCAGCTGAATGGAGGTGCCTCAAAGACGCCATAATTTGGCTGGAGGTGGTTATGAATAGGTCCGAGGTGTGCGCAAGAAGCGAGGAAACCGGCGCAGCAGCAGTGGCAGATGCCACTCGGAAGCAGGACACGACTAATCGTGGGAAGAAATCTATCAGACGTACTGATCAAAGAACAGGAACACTGAAAATCGAAAACCTGCCCAGGTCGCCTCGACGATGGAGTCCAAGTCCTCGCTTGCCGAACACAGCCAGACTTATCAAAAATCCAAAACATAATGTAGCGTGTACGGTGCGTTGCTGCGGCATCGCGACAACAGCGCGTCTGCAACGTGGCCGGGTCTAATGTTCAATGTCACTTCGGGTCAGGTGCTAGTGCGACCCAGATATTCCACAGCAATCGGGTTATTGAACGCTATCTCCTAGATACTTTCAGTGATGTACCTACTTATCTGAATTTGATTCGATTCACTGATATGATTCTGTTACTCTAGAATTCGAGAGCTCAACACGTTGCCAGCGTGCTTTCGACCCGATCTACCAGCGAATCTGAGGGCAAGCTCCCAAAACGCGTGTCTCACCTCCCATTCCCCTTCCGTTCAGCTTAACTCTGTTTGGTGCGGTTTGCAACATATTTCGCACAAAACCGTCTGCGAGCGACTTCCAGGGTGGGTCAAAGTGACGGAGAAATGTGTGTTTCAGCCAGTTTTGCTCTCGAGTTCCATTCATCAACTGTTTCATAGCCCCGTCAACTTCTCGCTCTGCATAAGCATGACCAGTACATACTTCCCGAAGAAGTTTTTTGCGAAGACAAAGGCTACGTACGCACATTTCTTGGCCACCGGTGTACTTCATGGATTAACGAAGGTATACAGGGCTACCGACACAATCAGTGCCAGTACGTCCTCATCGCCGCTATATTCATCCCTGATTTCGGACCGCCGTTACTTAGCTTCTTCCTCAACTCGGAATTCATATATCAATGGGCACGAGTCGGTCGTCCAAGACAGTCACATGGTTAAGATCGTGTACGTCCGTTCCTTTACTGTCTGCTATCTGACTAACAAAAGCACTTAGCGTTATAGGTGCAACTGGCGCCGGTACGTTTGCTTCCGTCGCCATGTTTGCAATCCCAATTCACATCTCCCTCCATTGCTAGGAAAATCCAGGGTGCGCATTACCGAAATTTGTTCAACGTGTCCTTATGTTCTCTCGGACCTATAGTTCATTCATCTTCTCACCAATGACGACAAAATTCAGATCGGTCATGATCTCACATCTCAGACGTTGGATGTCCAGACCGCCTACTACACAGACGCAGCAACTGGGCGTTCTGTTATGTTGATAGACACACCTGGCTTTGACAGCTCTCTAAATGGCGTCAGTGACGTGCACATCTTGCAAAGAATTTTAACCTTTCTGACGCCCAAGAATGGGTAAGCCTACCTGATCGGGCTCATATCATAACCTAAAGCAAGGGAATCTGTAGCGAATCGCGGAAGTTGAATGGCATAATCTACATGCACCATATCAACGATCCCCACAGGGCTAGTCACACACTCAAGTACTTGAATATCTTCGCGAAACTATGTGGTGATGAGAATACTGGGCACGTTCGGCTCGTCACTACCCATTGGGACGACGCCGACGAGCAGGACTGCACCTTGAATGAGGGTGGCCTGAAGGAAGGTGCTTTTCAAAGCCTCCTCACAGCTGGAGCTCGGATGCACCGTCACACGAATACCGTCGAATCTGCACAAGCAATCGTATCCGAGCTCATTCCGCTTCCAAAAATCAGCACTCAGCTCCAGGACGAGGTCGAAAAAGGCACCCCAATAGGGGAAACAGATGCCGGTCGCATTATCAACGATGACATAGAGAAGCTGAAGAAGAAGCACGCTGAGGACCTCGCTAACTTGAAGAAGCAGATAGAAGAGACGGAGGCTCGTGAAGAGGCCTTGATAGCCAATCTGGACGCAAAGCGAAAAGCCTTGGAGGAGAAGCTCGCACGCGCTGAGGAAGACCAGGAATGGCTGAAGATGACAGTCGAGGAGCTCCGTAAACAACAAGAGATCGAAGTCGAAGCCACCGAGACTTGGAGAGCTGCCTTTGCAGAGGAATCTGCGAAATTGAAGCAACATCACGAGCGAGCTCTGGAAGAGGCTAGACACTTGCGAGAGCAGGTTCGACTTACTGAAAAACAGCGCCAAGAGGACGCTGCTGAACAACAAAGGCGCTGGGATGAAGACCACGCTGCTATGGCGAGGCGGGAGGAACGCAGGCAAGATGAGATGGCACGGCTTGTGGATGCCGAACGGAAGGTGGCCGAACTTCAGCGACGAATAGAAGGGGTAGAAGTTATGAAGCATAGTTTGGAAGGTAATGGCCCGGGGCCGTTCACTGGCGGGAACTTCATAGGCACCATGATCGTGATTTACGTGGTGGGATGTTTCGTGGCACTGCATCTTCTAGGATATTCAAGTTTCTCTTAAATACGATCTTGTGAGTACATACACCCGTATTACTGGTAAATTAACTTATCTAATCGGTTTTTAAAAAAACAGCGCAGGGATTACCACCCTGGTAGGATAGCCACCTGTGTACAACTTCAGGAGGCACCGAGGTTCAGAATCTAAGCTACTTTACCCTCTCATCTGACAATGACCGCGGCCACGCGTCAGACCACAGGTCATGACACCGACAGTCCGGCTGGGACAGGGATATACGCGTCAGTACTATTCGTTACCGTTAGCAAAAGATCTGAGTGTACATCGACTTACCTGACTCTTGGACACTATGTACTTTGCCATGCGAATTTGCCATCCTCCCCAAAGAGATCTGCGACATCCGAGGGGTGATTTAAGCTTGGAGGGCGATTGGGAGGTACAAAGCGATCCCACTCACGATGATGTTCCTAAGAAATCCACCAAAGGACTACAAGATCAATCTAGAGGCTTGGTGCGACTCTGATGATCGTTCTTTGACAGCAAAAGATTGTGTTGTTGAGCATAAATCTAGCCATGAAAAATAAAGAGTCGTTCGAAGATCTCAATGATCATACATGTACGCATCTGAGACTCCGACTTGGATGACCATATGAGGTGATGGAGGAATGATATAACAATTTGTATTATATGACCAGGGTAGTAAATTAGTGAGCGGGTGGATGGGAGTCACGGTCCGTTTGCGCGTCACCGCAGTGTATGCACTATGATGTTTTGCATTTGTATATCCGCACGGATCAGCGATTCTAAGCGCCAGTTGCCAACAGCTGACCGTCGAGCGAAAATTTTGCCGCAGCTACATTATAGTTGCCCTCGAGTCCCCTGGAGTCTGCAACCATATCGTTTGTGCATTGGGACCATCCCCGACGATGGAACGACTGGCCGCCCCTCGACATTGTTCAGTTGATTCGCAATCAGGAGGCCTGCAGCATCCTGCCGAGAAATCCGCGCGGACTGTTCAATGATTATGGCTAAAGGATCATGCGTCATGCGTCAGGATCGACTCAAGCAGGTAGGTGAGCGCTTGAGCCCGAGCAAACAAATGTACTCTCCCTTTTCCGGGTCCTTGCACCACCACGCTTCGTAGTATTCGTCGGGATCGAAGCAGCCCGGAATGCTGGAATCTGACAGTCGGGTTGAATACAATATGATCACAGGATCGCAGTGAATGTCTACATGATGCAATGGGGAAACTTGCTTGAGAGTTTGTTATTTTCTGTTCAAGACAGGAACTGGATGATCTACCTTAGAACGCAGCAGAAAGGCGACGTCTGCAGCCTGGGCTCGGCCCTGAGAAGTATCACTATGCATCGCGGCTCTCGTATTCATCGCACTCAGGCTTCAACCGAGTCGGCCCAATATCCAAAGCATAGCCTTCCAACTGATTTAGCTGCTTTTCGCATGTCGTTAATGTCGACACGTTTGTAAAGGAACTTCATATCATCACCTAGATCAGATGATGTGTTCCTCGACGACAGCGATATTTTGAAAAATTCTGCTTCACCCGAACTTACCCCGCAGTGCACACTTCAAGCATCTCTCCCCGATACTTTCAGGAGTTCTATATGTTTCTCTGCATCTTCAAGCTTCCAGACCAACACCAGGATGCCGCGGCGGGGAATTTCTCCGGTGGCTTGTCTAGCTTCACTAACTTTCTGGAGAACATCATCCGACAAGCTTCCGAGACATAAGGACTTCCTAGCTTGTGTCAAGATGCTAGGTACGATCACCTCGGCGTCCTCGGGGTGATCTGCCCACGGACTTGGCCATCCGAAGAAGCTGTAGTGGGTGGGGGCCAAACGGGCTTTAGATAGGGTGAACATTTGAAAATTCGGACTCTTCGCTTCTCAGTGTCACTGAGGGCTAGCGCAGGATAATCGGAGTCTGGAATATTCAAACTCACAGACGCGGCGAAGTCGGCTGCAAATTCGTTGGCTGGTTCACGAGCTTTGGCCGATCTTCCGAGCGTCGTTCTGCCCGGGTCGAAGTAAGTTCATTTCCGAGGGCGGATGTGAATTATCAACGCGCAGCATCATCTCTCCGCAGTAGTTTTCACAGTGTCCCTGTCACAGATTCGCAAGCCCGTCTATCTTGGCTATGTACTGCGACGTTGTTCGGGTCCTGAAGACCTGACCCTTCAACGTCACCGCCGATAGCAGTGTCTGATGACTTTGATCCTTACGAGAAATCCCAGCCGCTTTAAAGCTGCACTCAGTGTAACGATCACGATCATCAGAATAACCCACACGAGACGCACGCTTTCAGATGTTTAAGCAACTCTTCTTTGTCCTGTCGCTCGCCTTGGGCTTGCAATTGGTTTCCGGCGACCAGCTTATTGCGAGGTCCCCGCGCGAACGCGACTTGGCTGCGACACCCTATACCCTCGCTGATCTCTTGGTACGCAACTCCAAGTTTGCGCCGAGAGATAACACCACGTGTGCGAACGGGTGGTGTGAGTCTGCGTGTTCTCGATGCTTAGTGTCGACCACTGACGAACGAACAACGACAGCCGTTTGTTCAAACTACCCCAGCACATGCGCTCCAAACGGTAGCTTCTGCGTATGTGTTCTCGTCGACGTGTTCAGCGTCGCGATGCATTCTCACTGATATTGAATACGAACGTTCAATCCAGTGCTCCGCGACGGGATATTGTCCGAATAACACTACTGTCCGTCACCACTGTCATTCTCACTTTGACGCGTCGCTGACGTGGATCGTCCCCATAGTGCTACGCAACAAACTCGTAAGATGCGACATGGTCGATGACATCGCAATTAGCTTCAGTACTGAAACACAGTTTCCAGATGTTGTCCTCAATCTGGTGAGACATGCAGTGGAAACCTTTGCTGTCCCTCCGGATCGACCTGCTGCAGCGGTAACACCAACTGTTGCGTCGCCGGCAGCTTTTGCTGTAGCGATGTCCTCGGTGGCTGTACGTCCAGCACAAACAACGAGCGGTCATGATACCCTGACTGACACGGTATCGTTTTCAAGGTTGCCCTAACGGGACGACTTGCACCTCCGGGAATAATACATGCACGCCTGGAAACTCGACCTCGAGCACGACTACAACCGGATCAGCTACGTCCGGCACCACTGGTTCGACATCGGCCACTTCCACCAGTGGTACGTCGGGAAGCACTAGTAGGTCATGTATAAACAATGCTCTACCATGTTTTGACGCCGGCGCCGTTCCAGGTACAAGTGGTTCCTTGCGCAGCATGTCTATCACGTCACCGGACAAGATCGTTGGTCTCGTGATGTTTTTAGCGGCTATGATTTCTCTCGGCGGATCTATTTCGTAAAGAAAACATCGCCTGCCCATCTCTTGTTACGTCATCATGCGGGATTTCCCTAGCCGTTATGTACGGCCATCACTCCAAAACTTTACCATTGTAACATTCGAGCTATTGTGTAAAATTGTCCGTGTTTGAAATCAGTTCAGGGTCCAAAGAACGTAGACAAATCTATATATACTTCTCAAATGAATCGATCTAAGCCTTGGGCTTGGCCAAGGCAACCATCAAATATCATACTGCAAGATCAGACGAATGGATAAGCTGCGCGACAATACTACTTTGTCTCGTACCTGAATCACCTTCGAAACTGGTAGCCCCTCGTCTAGACGGTGATGCCATCCTGTTAGTTGCCATCCTAGTTCAAACATGACGACTCACCATATGTCATCTGCCCTTGAGGGAAACGAACATTCTTCAAGCTAAAGATCCCCGAGACGACCCGAGGCGCGAGCTGTAGCGTCACACTCTACCTCAGCACATTGTCGGAAACAGAAACCTAACAGCCAGACCTTTTTGAAGAGCTCCCGCGATACCAGGCTGTGCAAACAAGCATAGTCATACCCAGATCGCCGTTCCAAATAAGAATATCTCACCCTCCTTGCGCATAAAGATCTATCTTGTGGTTCCCTACGATCAACATGGGTGGCGATGGCGACTTGGGTGGCTAAATGACGTTATCAAGGTCGTTCCAAGTGGAGTCGCAGTCACGTACAGTAACATCCACGCCCTGACCGACCAGTAAGAATGGAATCGGAACCGCAAGCAGAACGAACTTACGTTCTGTGACCGAGTTTCTTCGGCTCCAACACTGGCTAAAGACCCGTTCATGCCGACCTCAATGAACATCATCAACAGCGCCCCGTTCGTACTGGGATCCTTCGAAGTAGTGGTACACAGCTGAGTCAGTTTCTCTAGCTCTTCTTTCCGGCCAGGGTCTGCGTAATACTCGACCACAGAAGAAATGGCGAGCGAAAATAAGAGTGCAGAAGGTACCACCTCGGAAAAGATGCTGTACGCGATGCTCTGAACAGTAGACTGACGTGCATTAGCAAGCACCTTGGTAACGAACTGGTCGTTGTGCACATTGCTCGTAATGACCGACGTGAGCAGCAAATCGGAGGCGCCCGCAAGAGATATCTGTTGTAGGACGCTCGGAATGGGTAACCATTCCTTCCGTATGGTGTTAAACGTACCAGCCCGTCCTTGTACCGTTTTAGTCGATTAACAAGGTACAACGTCACATCATCCCCAGCCTTGAGCGCAGCTTGGTACAGGGTCCAGTCGTGATCTGGTTTGTCGTTGAGGTACATGTACCTGGGGCAGGTTAGCATCGTGATAATCCTCCAAGTGTTCTTCCTTCTTACCTGGTCACGTCTGCAAACCGTTCAAACCATTGCACAACCGTATGTCCTCCCAAAGCCATGTCAACCGTGGTGATAGGCAAACCAAGCTGACTCTAATATCAACGCACGGCTTATGACATTCGTCTTGAAACGCACCACAAAGTTTGCAGCCCAATAGATCGGCACCAGGTTAATGACATCTTTGACAATGTCAAGTTCCATCACGTTGGCACTCGCGCGTGTAGATGCTCTTTTAATCAAATTGTCGAACACCTCCTCAAATGAGTCGACAGAGAGCGTCTTCTCTAGTATTTTCTTCTGCGCCTAAACAATTTCAGCACCAAAGAGCGACATGGGCCCTGAAACCAACCTCTGTGAGATCCGCCGGGACGCCTCTTGTAAGCTTCGACATACGTTTCTTGTACAAAACCTCCAACTGGCTCTCGCTCACATCCTGAGCAGCCGGCCGCTGGAAATCGTAATACGTGAGCGAATCTATCGACCGTGCAGCGATACAGGATCGCATGAAATCAGGCGTCATGAACGGAAAACAACCATAGATCGAGCCAGCAGGATACTGATCCGGCAGAAGCTGAAACAGCAGCTTGCTGATCATTCCCCCATACGAGCCGTCGTCGGTGTTGACCGTACAGTGCTGGTATCCCCAATATGTAAGATTGTATGCTAGACAGACATGTAAGAAACGGCGATTGAAATAGAAACAAAGGGGCACCCACGAGTAAAGTCTACAGTCAGGAACCGGTCTCCGCGCGTCAAGCACACCGCATCTGCAAGAATAGCCCGCGACATCGTATATCCCGGACACAACCCCGCACCTGGCATAGGTGGCTTGGTTTCTTCAGCTTGCAAACCGACCTGCAACGGCACGAGCGTTGATAATCAGAGATGCACCTAAAATCGTATATATACGAACATGAAGCTCTAAATTGTCAATGTGACCATACAGCTCTTGTGCTGCATTCTATATAGAGTTGAGCGAACGAGCGGGAGCCGCGACAAGTGCTCACATGGATGATTGGATCTGGATTCCACTCTTCGAATGATTTGTACGCTAGGTATAGTGTGAGTAAGTCACCTTGATGTTGCAGCCCGATACTCACGTCGAAGACCAATAAAATCGCGAAATTCGTTGAGCTGCGTTAATATTAATAAGACGGGATTATCTTTGGATTTGAGTTTCTCACAGTACATGTTCCCCATTTCCGTCCTTGCTGCACGGCCAAGATTTCTATTGCTCTCATCACGGCAGGACAGCCCCTGGCACGAAACGCGCCAGCACTGTGCTCGGTTGCATCCTGCAATATGCGGGCCAGATCTCGGTCAGCGAAGCGACCATCGGGTCCTCGCTCTAGTCTAGTATCGCGCTAAATTACAACGCTGGAAACGAAGACTGGGTAATAAAACACACCCGCCGAAGGTCCAGGTCTTGACGTTCTTAGGTGGCACGACCTTTTCTCGAAGCAAAGTTCTAAATTCCGCGGGGGTCATCTGCGCGAAAATGCTTCGAGTTTGTAACGACGAGCAACACGAGGAAAAACCATACCGTTTTCGGGTTTTCTCCCGGGAACAACTGGTCAAACATGCCGTTCAACCATGTTTCGTCCTCTTTGCTGATAGCAGCATGCCAACGATAGAGCAAGTTGAATTCAACAGAAACAGCGTTTCCTTTCCCCCGTGGCGACACAGTGTGATCAGACTCGCGATATGACTGTTGGCCAGACAGGGTTACCATCCAATTTTTACGTTCGAACATTGGCTTACAGAAAGTGGATCGAGGCGCCAGGTCAAACCGTCCCGTACAAGTCCCAGGATCGCGCCGACATAATCTGCGAGTATGATTCGCATGAAGAACGCGGTATTGACCATCCTTGCCCTGTTGTAAATCTCATCGTCTTGAGCCTGTAGAGACTCGGAGACTTCGCCGAGCTGAGGTGCGGTGAAAGAGCCGCGTTCGTTGAGAAGCAGAATGCTCTGCGCGATATACTGTGAGAGGATTAGCGCAGATGGACGGAAAGAGATCGAGTAACAGACTCACGTTGTGGTGTCGACTGAATAGCACAGCCAGCGCACAAACGGATGGTGGCATGAAAAGCAGACGGCTATCCGCAAAAGCATCGTCCCAAATCTTTCCTGTACCATCCTTTTGCCGCATCGCCTCAGCCTGTTCCGTATTATTTCCGTAAATGATGCTCAAATCCAGATAGCTACTAGCGTCATTGACCGTCCACTCCGACGTATTTGTATTGAAGACGCTATGAATGATGAGATCTGCAAATGCGAAAAAGAAACTGGACAAGCCGCCAGGGTGCGGGACAAAGTCATTTTCACCCCGGCATAGCAAACGGTCGAACACCAATCCCGGATCAGGAAGAGATGGAATGTTATAGATGTGAGTAGAGGGCACAGATCTCGCGTAAGGCTGACCAGCTTGTCCGAGAGTCGGGAGAAGGACGTTGTAGTTGGACCCATCTGCACTGCGATATGCGTACGGGACAGGTCGTTGCTTGGCAACCGCCGACGTGTCATTGTGAAAGGTTGAAAGGAACCCAGTGGAAGGATGAGGCAGCTCCCTGAATACTACGGAGGATGTGAGAACGCCGCCACGAGTATAAGCACGTGACCTACATAAACTAATGACATACTGCTGTGCTACCACACCGAATGACGAGTCATCTGGAAGGCGGGCCAAAAGCACCAGGACTTTCTCGAGCTACATCTTGCATGAGTTCAGTAAATGCGACATTATACGCAGTACTTGCAAGAAAATCTCTGTCATTGATTCCGCCATGAAGATGGCGCAACGCATCTGCAAACGCGGGCTACGAAGCACATGAGACGCACGCATACACTGGATGCGGGAGTAGCACAAAGGCTCACCAAGTCATCGAGAGTGAGGGACGGACCACAACGAACGACCTGCTCAAGATCACGTAGATGGGTGACCGCGGCGGCTTCACTTATGTCAGATTCCACTCGAGAGAGTAGCATTTGCAATGCCCCCCGCATCGTTTTCCCCGTTTGGCGGGACGTCGTGGATTGTGTTTGTTGCATTGATGGATATTCGTAGTAGGAGTTGGACGGGGGGGGGACGGACTTTAAGAGGTTGAACACAAATGTTGAAATTAAAGGCTAGACACCGCTTGCTTATACATATGGAGAAATATACAGGTGCTGAAACCGATCGGCAGCATGCCAATGCAGTGGTGCTGGAATTCTGAAATTAACCAACCATCAGTAAGTCTGTGTGTGCCAAAAACGAATCAGGTGTGGAACCCTGGGCGTCGCGCGGGCAGCGGAAACAACAAAACCACCCATAGATTGAGCAAGTGCCACCACATGAAACAGATGATGCATGACGCCTATCACTAATACCACCTCGGTTAGTTGAAGGGCATATCGCTTTGCATGTGAATCAGGCCCAGTCCAGTACTGACGATTACCCTGCCAGAAGTCTTGGAAGCAGTCGTATTGCTCTTCGATGAATTGAAGGACAGGTTCTAGCGTGACTACGCCTGGTCATCAAGATAGCCCGGCCCCAGAACGCCGGGACGAGAAGCTGGAATGGAGACCATATGGCACCTCGGTGGACACGAATAGTTCCACCTGGCGCATCGGTGCCACAGGATGGAATATAAATTCCCAAGAACCGCGGCGGCCGCGATGCCTGTCCGAAGTACGAAACAAGTAGTTCCTGTCGGATATACTTGTTCAAAACGGTGAGGTTTCGCAGCAATCCTGTTTTGCCCGTCTCTCAAGAAGTATTAGTATACAATAGTACGAATTTACCACAATCTAAACAAAATTATTGAGCGCCGCTCTAAAGCAAGCAAGATTATAGAGTCTACAGACCAGGCCGAATGAAATGTTGTAGTGTTCAATCGGTCGTATTATCAGAGAACTGAGTGTCGAACTTGCCAAACCGCGATCGCACTCGAGCAATCAACCAAGTCCTTCGATCCAAGAATGATTGGAATAAGCAAATAGGATCTAGCCAACGAAAGCACGCGATCGTGGAGACGGATCCCTCCTGAAGTAGCACGTGACCATGATGATTAGCAGACGTACGAAATGTCCATGAAAGTCGTCAGGAATAGATGATATAGTCCAAAAGTCTACATGACTACACAGCATGAGTTTTGCTGCAGACGTGCTCGCGTCAATCGGGGATCAAAGACCATAAATAACAAGCCACGGACCTTCTTCGCCGTCTTATAAAACATCTTGGTCTGGGTTGAAAGCGCGTTGGATCGATCGACCAGGCTGTCTAGCTTCTCGCCCCGTTCCAGCACGGTCTCGATCGTCTTGTGCTGAACGACTGATATTAGTAAACCGCATGGAGGCCTTGCATCTTGACACACCAGTACGATCTTTGTCTCATCCAATTCCTGTTGCACTCTCATAAGGGTATCTGCTTGTCGAGGGTCCTGATACTTGGTGAGGTACGTCTGAATGTCGGGGAACGAAATGTTCGATGGGTTGGAAAAGGCAGACTGAGGAACTTTGGCGATGAAGTCCTCCAGAATCTTTGTCAAGAGGGAAAAAGCAGGTCGAACGGGATACTCTTGGTCGGTTATGACGATGGCTATGACGGGTCAGTGGCTGGGTGTGTCAAATTGACGGGCCAACCGACCTGCAAGCTGTTCTTGACCGCCACGGTTGAACACGTGGGCAACGTGGTTGTTCTCTTGGACGCTCTGACGTTGGCCCTGTGCCGTCCTGTCGACTACGGTCCTGGTGAAGAACGTCAAGAACTCGCTGATGGAGCCTCTCTGGTAGAAAGAAAAGCTAGAAAGGTCTGCAGCAGTGCTCAAGACCGTGCTCGGCGACCCTTTGGGCGCAAGAAAGACCGAGATCGAGAAGATTTTCATGGTTTAGATGCAAGACGTGGCTGACTGCGCCACACTGCCAAATCCGAGCATGTCTTGGACCACGCTCGGTCTCTGGACGGCCTCGCTCTGGCTCGTCTTGTACGCCCTCAAGTATTCGACAAGGGGAAAGCTCTTGTTACCGCTCTCACACAACCGCAGACCGACCACCGAGCTCAGCGTCAAGCACTTCCACGTCCGTCTCAAGACCGAGGCCTTCAATGGCTTCCATGACAAGTTATCCGTCTCACTGTCTGCGAACAGCGTCCGACGGATTCTCCTGCGGTTGTATGATCTGGGTAGTCTCGTCGGCGTCGTGGGGATGCTCCTTGGGTTTGCCCTCTTGTGTTTCACAGTCGCGTCCTTGTTCTCCGACATCCTGCACGTGGACAGCGCCAAGACCATCACGAAACGGGGGATGGACTACGTGGAAAACCCTGCGTCTGACGGAATGAAGATTAACCCAGTCGTATGTATTTCGTTGTCCGTTCGAGACGTGTCAGCAGCGCGCACAGCTTAACTTTGTTAGATACCAGGGCTGACTGTCCCTCTCAGTCATTTACCCTTGATCCTCCTAGCGCTTTCCATCAGCCAGATTGTTCACGAAGCCGGGCATGCCATCACCGCTGCACTGTGAGTAGATCGCAAATACTTGAAGTGGTAAGAAATCGACGCGAAATATAGCCACCGCATACCAATGCTCTCCTGCGGATTTGCCGTCACGTTCCTCCTGCCATCTGCCTTTGTCGTTCTCCCCGCAGCGCGGCTCGACAAGCTACTTCCTCGAGATCGCTTGCAAATCGTATTTGGCGGATGCTTCCACAATTTTATGCTCTCATGCTTGTTGTTCTTCGCAGCATGGCTAGGAACAGGCTCTCTGACGTCTTGGATCCTCTTCCGAGATATCTCTCCCTTAGGGAGGCTTGTGGTCGGCGTTGACCATGTCAGTGCATTCTGCCGACGTCTCGACTGCTTACACTGAATGGCTATAGGATTCACCATTGGTGACACATCTTCCAGTCGGTACGCTTATCACCGAAATAGACGGTTTTTCGCTAGCTTCTACCTCGTCGGAGAATCCTTGGGATCATTACCTACTATCCCCTTCTTTGGGCTCTATGCAGGGCTGGTGTGTCGGTGACTCTCTTCTAAGTAGATCGCTCGGTGAGTGCATACGACATGTTGGCAGGTACGTCGCTTATTCTCGACGTAAGTCGCGGCGTGCACCACTGTTAGTTCACATGCTTGTTTCGTATCCAAGAAAGACGAAACCATGCAGTACGAGTTGGACCCTGTTCATATATTCACAGACAACTTGGCACGCTGTGGCTCTGCGACTGAATGCACACCATCCTCTTCCTGTGTGGTACCTCGTCGCGATCAGCAGCTTGTACGGATTTCAATCCTGAGACACTATGGCGGTACGAGCATGGAAGACACGATCGTCTGGAAAGGCCCGAAGGAGGAGATCTGGGAACAAGGCGCGTCATTTTCACTGGAACAGTTGTGAGCAATCAGCTGAGGCGACCCCACTCTCAGTACAAGTCAGCAAGTTGCGGCCGCGATTTCGCTTCGTATCGGTCAAGCTCCCAGAACTTGCCTCGGCTTTTTTCGAGTGCGTGGGTGTGATTGTCTTCCCAGTAAGAAACCGCTGACAAGGTGTCATAAACAAGGTATATGAACATGTCGAACATGTCACTCTATCTCGTGAACACGTTACCCATCATTGCTTTGGATGGACACCAAGCGCTTGTCGCGTTACTAGAGCTTTTTTACGGTGGGGTCAGTGATGGCCTGGAGAACGTGGATGTCGAGGCGCTCAACAGTAGACCGCAATCAAGTCGAGAGGGAAGAGCACAAAGAGCGTGCAGGACATTCCTCAGTTGGCTAGCCATTCTCTTGATCACATTGTGTGGACTCCTGGGCGTTATCGGTTGGGCAATGAAATAGTACATGTTTATCAGCTCGTCGCCCAACTTTGGAGTATTAAACGTGAGACCCCGCTCGCACGACTCGCGGTCCTGACAGGTTAGATTTTGGTCGAGTCTCTGTTGCATGATGCGACTCCTGCATACAGTATGCATGGATCATACAAACATGAATCTGCGTGTGTTGCTGTGCAACGAGGACTGCTACTCCCTCCCAATCGACAGAAGAGAGTCACGGTTTACTTCTTTTTTTCCGGTTGCGACAAGTCGACGACGGTCAAACCTACCAAGCCATCAATTCACGGTCCCACTCAAAACGTGCGACGAGCACACACCTGGAGGAAGACTTTGCTGGAGCTTTTCGGCCTTGTCTGAGTCGTCGAGGCAGAGCGTGTACAGATATCTCGAGCACCGGAGCTTAAACTTGATCTGAGCCTTTCCGGTGGGCGTCTTTGCAGCGATCTTTTTTATCCGGGTCTCTGTTGGGCCCGGATGAGATACGGTTTACACTGAACGGCGTGGACTCACGCGAGGCATCCTTTCGCCGCGCGATCTCGATGAATTGCTTGATATCCCGGATTTCCTTGGGCTGCGTACAACGTCAGACACATACACGAAATGAACGTAAATACGGTACCATGGTGGACGAGGTTGTGTGCTGTCCAAATGCCTTACTCGAGAGTCTGGATGGGGTGGCTGAACTCTAACTTGCCAGTTATTCGGGATATTCCGGGTCCGACGTTAACACGCTGCAGTCACACCCGGGATAAGGACACAGAGCGCTTACGTCTGTTCTGACCAACTCGACCGATTTTCTGCCATTGAATTCAAGGATGCCAGACCGAGATGGTCCTGTCAAAGTCGCGTACGTGCATCACACTCTTCGACGTACTTCCTAAACTGAATCAAGTATACAGGGTTTTGGGTGCGACTGGCACCGGTATGCTTGCATCCGCACTGAATCTATGATGCCTGAGTTCGCATCCCTCTCCCACCTTTAGGTAAATCCACGGTGCGTCTTGGCTCTCCGAAGCTTTACCTACCGTCAACATATGTTTGGCCCCATGTAGTTCATTCATCTCCTCACTGGATACCAAACCGGACTCCATTCTGAACTATCGGACCTTCAGACCGCCTATTATACCGATGCGGCAACTGGTCGTCTCGTCATCCTAATTGATACTCCCGGCTTCGACGATTCTCGAGAGGGAATGACAGACACTGATGTCCTACAAAAGCTCATTGACTTCCTGGATAAAAGGCAAGTGATCCGATTGAGCATGCTTTCTAACATTGTGACGAATAGAAGTCTGTAGCGAGGGGAAAAAATTGGATGGAATCATCTACATGCACCGCATCTCTGCCCCTCGCGTTGGCGGTATTGCTAGGAGGAACTTCCGAATATCTCAGGCCCTTCTCGGGGAGAAGAGCCTCCGTAACTTTTTTATTGTCACTACCAATTGGGATCGGGATCACATGGCATTCGGGGAGGGACTAGAGAGAGAAGAACTGCTGAAGCAAGGTGCATTCCAGGCCCTTATCGTGTCCGGAGCCCAGATGCACCGCCATTATAACAACGTCCACTCTGCGCAAGCGATCATGGCTGGGATAATCTCCCCAAAGGAAGTTAGTACGGATAACACCCCGTCTGGAATAACCGACACCACTCGTATGATCAACTCCGTCATCCAGGACATGAAGAATAGGCAAGACAAGCAGCTTGCCGACCTAAGAAGGGAGATGGAAAATGCTGCACGGGATAGCGATAAAGCTTTGAGAGCCGAGTTTGCCGCAGAGCGCCGATTCCTGGAAGAGAAGATCATACGTGCCAACAAGGACATTGAGGAACTGAAGGCGAAATTTGCTGTGGAGACCTCTAATCTGAAGAAAGAGGTCGAAGAGCTCCGCGCGAAAAGAGAGATCGACCGTAATTCATTCGGGATCTTGGGAGCTGAATTCTTAGAGATAGCCATGAGAACAGAGGAGGTGTGGAAAGAGGTGCGACGCTTGCCGGAGCAGACTTCACGTTATCGGTTTGGTCAATGGTCCCGCTGATAACGACCGGAATATTAAGTATGATGTATTTTTTTGTTGCCACTGCGAAGCCGAGATAGCAAGTTACACGCGCTTGGATTCAGGGGCTACAGTCAATGTCGTCTGCATTCGCTTATACTCCATCTCGGCACGGACCATCTCCCATTCGACAACACTACGCTCCACCTCTAATTCGGATCTCGCGTGCTCACTTCGAGCCTTCACAGCCTCCTCCAGTCGACATCTTAGTTCGGCCAGGTCGTCCGCACAAAGCTTTCGAACATCGGACATCTCTGCATCGAGAGTCATAGCAGCTGAAGTATCTGCCAGCGCTGTACCGGCGTACAACTCTTCTTGGATCTGCATCGTCACTGGAGCAGAACCGATGACGTCGGTCATGATCCGTTTCGCAGATTCGATACTAGTATCATCGTGACGGCGTATTATGGCGCCGGCCTCGAGCAGGGCTTGGAAGAGATCTAGGTAGGAAGCATCAAGGTCTTTTCTGACATCGCTACCCTCCTCTTCGGTGCCGTCCCAGCCAGTAGCGACGATACGAACTTTGGGAAGAAATTGCTCCCCACAGAGTGCTCTGAATATTCTGAGGTTTCTCTCTGCAGAGAAATCATTAAACCTATTTTTTGATATGCGGTGCATATAAATAATCCCGTTCAGCTTGCGTTCTTTGCTACAGAGCGTTCATTAAAAAGCGGGGGTGCAAGCCCAAATGCGCTTACCCACTCTCGGGCCCCAGGAAGCGTGCAAGTTGTGCCAAGATGTCTGCCTGAGTAAGAGGGGCGGTTGCAAAAACATCGAAACCCGGCACATCGACGAGAGTTATACGAAGACCGTTCATACGGTATTGGATCGTCTGGATATCCAGTGTGCCGCGTTTGAGAGAGTGGCCGATCTGAATGGTGTTGTCGTTTGTAAGAAGCTTGGCGAACTGTAACGAAAAGGATAAATCCATGAAGTTGGTGGAGTATCTACACACCCACCGTCGATTTTCCTAGTACAGAAGGAGGTAAATTTGAGTCATATCTGGGAGCTGATATTGCAACCAGGGGAAACGTACCGCTACCAATCGAGCCCATGAGCCTAGGTGCATGTCAGATCGGACACGGTATGTACTAGATGAGATGCATACGCTATCGTCTTGTCCGACGAGTCAGGGACATCTTGTTCATCTCGCCCTTCTTGAGCTGGCACTATGATTTCAGGCGTTTTCGCTTTGCAAACCTGAATGAGAGAACTTTGTCGTACGAAGCTTAAGGTAAACGTACCACCAGCACCTCTATAATGATTCAACTCAGGCTACCCAGATCCGAGTCATGCAGCTGGAAGTGTATTACATACCGAAGCGTTTCACGAAGGGCAGCATCATCTTCAAGTTTTCTCGGGTCTTGAATAGCTTGTCTCTGGCGGAATCGCTCAAGCACCTCGGCTAAAATAGCACCGGGTGGAATCGGCGCCTGCGTGACTAGTTAACACCGACTAAGCTGTGTTCTAGCTGCCAGTGGGACTGGAAAGCATATGATTTACCGTTCTCTCTTCCTTGGGCAACGGACATGTTGTAGTAGACTATTGTGCAGACCGTGTATCCGTGTCAGCGGTCGCCGGTCGGTGACCGATGACAGAGATCGGCAAGAGAGAACATTAGTTTCGACACACGTTACCTCAACAGAGTCAGCACTGACAATGGATGTTGTACTGATCCCGACCAGTGTCGTTGTAAGTATCGAAATCCGCTGTTGCATTTCCGCTATTTTGCGAGTACGGCATTGAGGCCTTGACAGAAGAATGAGTCGCTCGATGAGTAAAAACTCGGAAACTCAAGGAAATTCTACGGACCAGAATGTGTGGTACGTTCTAGTGGTCACTGAAGGTATCTATTGATCAGTAGAGCGCTGGGTTGCACGGCAGTGCACGCGTGTACATATCGAGCGACTCGGACGCATATGGTAGCGAAATAAATGACCAGTACTGAACTTGGTTGAAACGGTCTAATTTTCGGGAATGTTCGTAGACAACAGCATCTTCGATTGGACCATCCACTCGATGCACTTCAGTTTCAAGTTGCGAACCTCCGATGATCCCGTGAGTCGCGGGTATAAGAACTCGGAGCGACAAGGATCGCATTCATTCCGTGTCATCGCGCTTTCCTCTTCCCAGTTCTCCCCTCCGTACGTCCTCAGGTGCGTGTTAATATTCTGTATATCTTGAAAAGGGCTATTGGGGTCTCCGATCGTTAACATAATCATAGATCATCATCCACTCGCATCACCTTACCGTCATGAGCCTGTCGGGGGGTGCGACTTGCTCGCAATCTCAGATTTTTTCCAAATGTTACGCGTTTGATCCTCGTCCCAACATACCCTTCCGGATCAATGTCAAGCGATACTGGACAAACTCTGATACAAGTTCAACCATCGGTTCAGAAGACGATTCAGACGAGGCGAAGACAAACTTGCTGACACTCGTATTCACCCACTCGAACGGCGGTCATAAAGAGTGGTGGGAACCGACTATCCACCGTCTGTTCGAGCAACAGCGCATGACTGGAGGGTTACTTAGATTCCAAGACATGTGGTCCATTGATGCGCCGAATCAAGGTGATTCGGCCGTGTTAAACGAAGAGGTACTTGCCTACGGATACAATACATGTGAGTCGTCTAGTACATCTGAAAATGCATCGTCCCGATCAGCGAATCCTATTTGAATTATTAGTTTCTTGGGAAGATCAAGGACGATGCGTCCATGCGCTCCTCGCGAGTCTGGGTAGCGGTGTGGACGTAGACTTCTCGAAGCGCAATTTGGTAGCAGTGGGTCATTCTATCGGGGCCGTCGCACTGTGAGTCCGATGGCCTCATTTTTACAATGTGTCACACATCTTGTCAATTATTATCAAGTATATTGTCCACGACGTTTTCACCGCCGATCAAGTTCTCCTCGATGCACCTCATTGAGCCACCGATTTTAGGGAAATATGCTGAAGGATATGCTTGGCACCTCGAGCGTCTTATGCTGGGCAGAAGGGATATATGGGACAACGTGGCTGAAGTATATGAGACGTTTAAGAAAGGTCCTAAAATGCAGTACTGGGATGATCGGGTCGTGAGGATACATGCGGTAAGCCGATTTTTGACGCTTTTGCGAATAGTGACAGATTCAAACTAACGAAATCCATGAATAGGAACATGGTGTACGACCACTACCGACTCTCGAGTATCCAGACAAGAAAAGTGGTGTTACACTGAAGTGTACAAGGAAACAAGAAGTTGTATGTTGTTTTTTATTCTGTTTTACAACATGGTGACTCGAGTCACCGCAGGGAACCTTTCGGGAACGCCGGTCTGCTATCGTTGCTAGCAAATACTTGTCTCATATGCTGAAAAGGATCCCCACACACATCATGTGGGGCGAAATCACAGACATTTTGTAAGTGATGAGTCACGGCGTAGACATAATGACTCGAAACGGTTAAACCACAAACCTACAGCACTCCAGAACTCCAGAACTATGTGTTGCATGAGTTGTCGAGGGGAATCACGAACTGGGCAAGCGTTACTCGGGTACCGGGAGTGGGACACCAGGTGGGTGATTGACATTGGGTGTTGGTATGGGTTAACTAATAGACTCCCTATAGATGATTCAAACATACCCTGACTTGACTGCAGATACAATCTGGAAAGCGCTTTTGAAAACTCATTCGAATAGTGGAATCCGCGACACCGGAGTTGCAGCGAAGCTGTGACTCGTGCGCCAACTATGTGTCTTAACGGAAATATTAGAACACTGTGGAGTTCTGATTTCTTGGTCCGCTGTTCTTGGGTGAGGTAGGATTTGACCGTGGTGTTACGAAAGGATGCTGTTCGTGTATCTGTCCGCGCGTATAGTACTGTGACTTCTGTATGCAACTGAATGCAATGCGTTACTTAGTTCGAGAAATCGGTCGCTGATCAAGGCCATGGCTATAACGTTGAATAGTAGTAAGTGAGTCGGATTTGATCTTGACCTTGTCATTCGCCACATCCAAGTAAAGCCGTGTCTGCATCGTGCAAGTCATGCCTGTCTGCATACTCTGATGAGTCTTTGAGTCCAGCATAAATGAAGAGCCTTGCATCTCATCGTCACGCCATATCGCTTGTATCTGCTCAGGGCCTCAGGCGGGGCAGACGAAGAAACAGGTAGCAACCTGGATCACGCCACGGACATCTTTGGCATATTTTCTGTCAGCAAAATATCAGACCGCGCCGTGCCGACTCTCGAGCAGGATATTTCCATGCGTATGTAGGATAAAAACAATACGACTCGGGAGGGCACTTCAGAAACGTGTGCATTGTGAATCGTGCCACGAGTCGGATGGGTGTGTCAGGTTCGCCGGAACCCGCCGCACGGACAACGCGTTGGATACTATCGACGAAAGGGTATTACCTAGAACAGACAAGCTCAAGACCGGGGGAAAAGAGAAACAAGGCGAGACGGCTCTAGGGTATACGAAAGACGACAAAGAAAGACTCAGGGGTTTCGAAGTGCACGGACCCGATCTCAGAGGTTGGCTTTCGCAATTTATAACAGAATGAAGACAGATGTCAGGACTGTGTGCATCAACCAAGGTGGTGGGCGAGGCGAGGAGCATGTCTGGAAGTGACCCAAGCACGTCCAAGTCGTGACATGATCTGATCACGAGGCACGTGAAGAGGCGCAGAGTGAGTTGAAGTGTTCGGGCTAGACTTGTGACCAGCCCGTCTTCAGACTCTAGAGTACGTTGGGCGGTTCTGCAAGACCGTACCGTGACACGTATCACACGTCAATAACCCGGAACTCATCGTACGGTATCAGCCCTGTGCCCAGTTGGCCTGATACGTATCTCGCTCTCAGTGGCCACTAGAATCCTCGCCTAGCAGTACCACTTGTTAGATCTTTAGACTCCAAGTCTCGAGTCAAGGCCTTGCTTGTCGTCGATTAACCCCACTGCTAGTAGCATTCCCCAATGATTCCAGCCGGATATAGAGTACCGGGTACTAGTATGAACTATAATCCCAACCTCCGTCAGTATCTGGGTAGCGCTAGTCTCTATCGTCGATCACAGCTGACATGGAAATATGGTTTGCGCAGCGGTCTACTACCCAGCATATGGCATACCAGGAGTATATGGTATACAAGGAGTAGTAGGTGAGTCGTCGTGATATCGATCTCGCTCACGATAACGAAACTTGGATGGATGAAATCATGTCAGCTAGAGAAGGACAAAGTAAGGAAAATCATTCTGGCTCGCAAGCAACGACAGCGTATGTACCTCGCCTAGTATGTACGCGTGTCTAACCAGCGTAGACAGCCACCGCGAACAGGCAACAAACGGAAGGGCATCAGGAAACACGGACGCAGGTCATTCGGTCATGACGAAGACCGTGACGCGTATCGTGAAGCTGGCAGACGTAAAAATGGAGATAGAGGCGGCTGCACTTGAACGCGAGACAGCTCTCAGAGCCGAATTAGACGCCGAGCGGGAAGCCTTGGAAAACAGGGTCGAGCGTGCCGAGGAGGGCCAGAAGCAATTGAGTGAGATGGTGAACACACTCCGCGAAGAACGACAGACCGCTCAGAAGGAATCAGAGCACTGGAAAGCCTTGTTCGACGAGGAGACTGCGAAATTCCAGCAAGACCGAGAGCAAGCACAGGAACACGAACGGCAACTGCGCAACCAGCTTGATTGTGCCGAAAAACAGCGCCAGTCACTGGAGGCAAAGGTCACGCGGTCGAACAAAGACATTGAGGAGCTGAGGGAAAAGCTTGTCTCGGAGATCTCTAACATGAAGAAAGAGAGGGAACAGGCCGTGCAAGCTTTAAGAGCATCAATAGAGGAGTTCCACGCAAAAAGAGAGATTGACCGTGACTCGTTCGGGATTCTGGGTGCCGAGTTCCTAGTGATGGCTACGAGATCTGAGGAAATGTGGGAAGAGGTGCGACGCTTGCGGGAGCAGACTTCACGTTCTTGACAAGCCTTTCGGGGTGGCACAGTTGGAAAGTTGAGTCAAAAGTGCTTGCCGCGGCAGCATTCATTTACAGTAACCCTACAGCTCGAAGCGATTCTGGTCCGACCCCGCTCTCACGAGTATGGTGCGATATACTAGTAGTACATACGATCCAGATCTCGTAAATGGTTTCTCTTCTCCGAGTACGAATATATCAATATTATATGAATCCTTTCAGACTGGCTGCGTGGCAACCACAGTCATGGTAAGTATTTGGTCCAATAGCTACGTGTGCATCAGTTTAGAAGCCACCTTGAATGTGGTCTGCATTCGTTCATACTCTATCTCGGCACGCGTCAATTTCCATTCTATGGCTTTCCTCTCTCTCTCTAATTCAGATCCTGCGTGTTCATTGCCCGCCTCCACAGCCTTCTCTAATCGACCTTTCACGTCGGCGAAGTCGTCCGCACAAAGCTTCCGGATATTGCACATTTCTGCGGCAAGCATCATGGCAGCCGAAGTATCTGCCAGTGCTTTACCCTTGCACAGTTCTTCTTGTATCTGCATCGTCACTGGAGTCAAGTCAACGAATTCAGTCATGATCTGTTTTGCAGACTCGACAGTGTTGTCGTGACGGCGCATTTTTGCACCAGCTTGAAGAAGGGATTGGAAGAGATCTCGGCCGGCAGCGTCCCTCCTGATGTCGCCAACCTGATCTGGGGCGCAGCTCCATCCCGTAGTGACGACACGAATGTTGCAAAAACCTTGCTTCCCACAGAGTGCTTTGAATATCCTGAGGCTCCTTTCTGCAGAGAAATCATTGAACCTGCTTCTTGATATGCGGTGCATATAAACAATGCCATTCAACTTGCGTTCCTTGCTACAAATTTTATTCGTTGAGAGGTCAGGATGCGAGCCTGATCAAGTACACTTACCCATTCCCAGGCCTCAGAAAGTGCGCTATCTGCGTCAAAATGTCCGCCTGCGTAAGGGGGCCGGTTGCAAAGACATCAAAACCTGGCACATCGACGAGAGTTATACGAAGACCGTTCATACAATACTGGGTCGTTTGTATATCCAGTGTCCCGCGTTTGAAGGAGCGACTGATCTGAATACTGTTGTCATTTGTAAGAAGCTTGGCAAACTATAATGAAAATAATAAATCCTTGTTCGGTGAAGCACTTAACACCCACCGTCGACTTCCCTAGCGTGGAAAGATATAAAGCTGAGTTCGGATGGGAAGAATATTACAATCAAAGGAAACGCACCACTACCAATCGAGCCCATGATCCTACGTGCATGTCAGATCAGACACGATATGTACTAGATGAGGTACGTACGCTATCGTCATGTCCGACAAGTCAGGAACATCTTTTTTATCTGGTACCTCTTGGGTTACTATAATTTCAGGCGCTTTCGCTTCGCGAACTTGAATGTGAGAACTTTGACTTCGTGTACATGACATACAAGGCTGAAGGTAAACGTACCGCCGGAACCTCTATATTGATTCAGGCTACCGTGATCCAAGCCATACAGCTGAAAGTGTATTACATACCGAAGCGTTCCACGAAGGGCAGCATCATCTTCAAGTTTTCTCGGGTCTTGAGTAGCTTGTCTCTGGCGGAGCAGCCCAATCACCTCGGCTAATGTAGCACCGAGTGGAATCGGCGCCTGCGTGACTGATTTACTCCAATTAAGTTGCATTCTAGCATTTCCAGTGGAATTTGGAAGCATATGATTTACCGTTTTCTCTTCCCGGCGTGACGGACATGTTGTAGTAGACTATCACGCAAACCATATGATCATGTCAGTGGCGACTGATGGCGGGGTTCGATAGGAGACTGTCGATCCTAGGAGATACTCACGGTGGATGTTGTACTGATCCCGACCAGTGTCGTTATAGGTATCGAATTCCGCTGTCGCATTTCCGCTATTTTGTGAGTACGGCATTGAGGAACGGGGGGTCAACGAGTAAAGAATCAAAATTTCAAAGAAAGTCTATGAAAAAGAAGATCGTAATACGTAGTACTTGTGCGTGTTCACAGAAGGGGAGACTGAGATCAGTCGAGCGGATGCAGAGCTGATATGTATCGGCCTTGAAAGCTTGAAAGCTTGATCCGTCACGCGTCACGATGATCGTGCGGAATCATTACAATAAAGTATTGCATCGCCACACGAACTTCAACCTGCTGCTTGTGGCAACTATATTGCGCCGAGCAATGCATAGAGGCGGGTGCAAGCTCGAGTTCAGGGCTGGTCTTGAGCTCAAAGCCGGGAGTCTCGAAGTTTGCGCGCCTTTATAACTTGAACTTGAACTAGCGAGCATCTTAGACTCGGAGCTTGTCCGAGACTATAACAGGATTATTATCATCCCAACACCTCGAAAACACTCTTGCAAGGTTCTTACTGCCATCACCGTTGTTCCTTGGCTTTGACTCATTGTTTTGATATCCGTTCTTTCTTTTTCCTCCACCAGGTTGAATGTCTCACCTGCTATTTTGGCCCACTGTTACGTATTTCTATCCAGTCGGAAATACCTCTGCAGTCTGTTTAACCGAAAATTTGTCTCCCGAAACCAGAGCAGACGTCCTCCTTCTCGCCTGTGGAGATCCTAGGCATGTTTTATATACCATCTATGCTAACGAAGCCAACTCTTCAGCTCGTGAGTATCTTCATCCTTGCTTATATTTCCTGGTCCTGAAGGCATTTCAGGTTTTCGCGTCCTTGATATTACATGCTGTGACATTGACCCTGCTATAATCGGTAAGCCTCGCTGTTCATTCTCTCTGCCCGTCTCCACTTATCTATCGTAGCGCGGAACGTGTTATTGTTCACCCTTCTCGCCGACAAAAGAGCCCCAGACAACCTAAACAACTTGTGGGAACTTTCCTACCACATGTTCGTTGACAAGCGTACACTCGATCTGTTGTTCGAACAATGTCGGAAGCTTATCCCGTTGGCGAACAGTACGGAGAGCTGGCGCGCAGGTCCCTATGACCACTTTCTTACTATATGCGATGCAGCAACACTTGCCCAGCTCCGGCGCATCTGGACTACGTATCTCGACGTGGCCAGCCTTTCCCCCGAGCAGGCCAAGAAGTTTGAACAACGCTTTATGGACAGTATGAAGAAGATGCAACGGAAACAGGGACAAGGGACAACCACCGCAGCTCGTTCTGCGGGACCTCTCACGTTTGATGTAGCAGGGGCTGTCAGACGCCAGTACGATAGTTATTGGACCTCTGGGACCACAGACGATAGCACGCAAGGCCAGAAGCGACGCCTCACTGTCAATCCCACGTTTGCATTTTCCGTCGATGGGGACAAGTTCTCTGTTCACTACGGAACCGATCCCCTCTGTGGGTTCCATCTCGCCGAAGCATTTGCCTCTGGAAGGTTCACCTCTCCTCACAAGCACATTGCACCACGCGATGTGGTAAGTATCGCCAGGGACCAGTTTTTGCGTTGGTGTACGTCGGTGAGCAAGCGCTTGAAGAACACCAACCCCTCGTCGCGCACATTTACCCTCAGAATGTTTGCCGGCGATGCGTTGTCGTTCTGCCAAGCGCTCAAGTTCTGCGAGGAGAAGCAGTCCCCCGTCACCCCATACACTCTCGGCGCATGGCGGTTATCCGTCGTCGCACTCGATGACTATTACTATGGTCGAAACGCATCATCCCCAGCGCCTCTGTCGTTCAATGTGATTGATACTTCAAATGTTTTGGATCACGTCGGTCTCGTAAATTTGTTGGTAGTCACTGCGCCACTCTTGTCCAAAACTCCCTCATCGACGCTGTATACGGAAGCTCTCCTAAGGACGGGCAGTGACAGAAGTCCGTCGCAAGCTATCCTTGACCATTTATGTGGGGATCTTCCCACTATGGCCCTCCTTCTGGGTATCATCCCTTCCACATTTATATCCCAATTCACGACTCGTTCCAATGTCCACGAAATTATGGCGATGGGTGAAGGTTCCAAACAATATCATGAACGGTTGGCCTGGAAGGCAATCATGCCCCGGCAACCCAAGATCTGCGATCCCACCGATGTCTCTATATCTCCTCAACGGGTGTGTTTTTCACCCGACGACCTCGCCACCTTCTTCCTTCACGTCTACCTTCACATGTTCTCTGACGAAGATATGGAATCTAAATTTCAAATGTTCGCCCTTTCCCCCGAGCAAATGGCCAAAAAACTATCCCTTTCTGGCGTCCTCCACTACAACCGGCGCTCCTTTGCGCTCCTGGTGCAGTTAGTCAGAACAAGGGTTCACACAGACTGGCAATGCGCGATGGAACTGTTTAGGGATATGGTCATGGCAGATGGGCGGTTGCTCTTGGGGCGACAAGCGTTCCAAGAACTTTGTTGCCAGCTCCACCTCCTAGGCGTGTACACCGCTCCGTGGCCGTCTGTAAGAGAGCTTCTTGACCTCGACAGTAGTTGCCTCCTCGGGCTGTTCCGGGATTGGACTCGGACGCGAATTCCCACTGTCATCACCCTCGTGTTGGTCGTCCCCCGCGACGCCATCACAAAGTTAGAGCCTGATTTCGAGAACGCTGGGACTCCGATACTACAATGCGACATGTGCGATGGGATGCGCCAGAACTGTTTCGCGGTGACCATGGCCACCTTTGGGACATTGCACGTGTCCGGCACCGGTGAACATCGGACGGGTATAATCGTTCAAGGAGAAGCAGTGCCAGGTGCCAGTACGAATGCTTATCTGCCTGGGATCTTACCGCCGTGGCGGACAAGCGCGCCAATGATCATCAGCTTCGCCGTCCCGTCTAGCGTAGTGATAGACTTTTCACGAAACTCGGGTGCCACGGTGGGACTGATGCTGCGTGCGACCATGGGGTTGGCGCCCGAGTTTGCAGAAAAATTGGGGCTTGATTTAACTGTGTTTAGGACACCGTTGCTGGACAATGAGCGAATATTCGTGCTGGCACGCCCTCCTATCGCAGGCACTCGCACAGATGTGGGTACGAGCGTTAGTCCGATTGTAGCTCATCACCTGGAAGAGGATACGGAGGTCTCAACAGTACCTGGCGGGACGAACACTGACATACATGTCAAAATGGACAACAAGATGTCTACCATCCAAACGTTTACTGTACGCATCGACATGACCGATCCGAGTGGACGAGCGGTGCTTGCAGACGCACAGACAGTCCCGACTGTTAGCTCCCACTTGGATGCCTGTGGGACACGGTGCTTCGATGCGTATTTGCAGATAGGAACACATGGGTTTTCCGTTCGGTTCCCCCTCCCTGTGGATGTGACGCGTGCGAAGCTGCGTGTCGCCAGGAAGTCGTCTTATATCGAGGTGAGTGACATGGAAACTATCGCCCTACATCATGCTATTGTCGCTGACGCGTTATTCTCGTTCAGATCGTGGTGCCTCCTGCCTCGTTCGACGTCCGACCCGAACGCAATCTCTCGATCCGCTTGTCTAACTTGTCCCTAGCATCGGACGACGATGGTACACCGGCGTTGGGATGCATTCATCGCATCGACCTCGACAGGTGTCCCACCCTCAAGCATCCAAAAAGTAATGAGGACATCAACTGGTACCAGATGCACGTCACGTTGATGTTTTCAGAGGCCATGAGATACGGAGAGCGCAGTATCGGCCATACACCAGGGCCAACGCCCATTCCTAACCCCTTACAAAACTCCTACGACACGCTCGTCGAGGTCAAACGCTCACTGCATTCGTTGTTTTTATCTGCAGCGGGCACCAATCCGGACAGTCAGGGTCCAGGGGACCTGTTCGTGCTAGTCAACACGGAACGCAAGGCACAGTATCTGTACATCATTGTTGCACGCATGCGTCTCGATGTCGGCTCGCACACTGTCGTTGCGGACGCGTTCGTGACAGAGGCCTCGCCTGCCATGGAGGCAATGCTAGACATGGCACTGCATGCAAAGTCGATCATGAGTGGCGGTCCCCGTCGTCCCAATGCCAGTGCTCTCCAGAGGAAGCATATCAAGACGGACAGGGACGAGACGGATGCATGGTTCCATCTAATCTCACGTTTGACGGAGCGATGCCGGACATGGTCGCACAAGGCAGCATGTGAGTACCGCCACAGTATCCCCAAGCAGGACGACCAAGGGTCCGGTAGCTTGTGGGAGACTCAGAGCCCGCTGTGTACGTGCGGACTAGGAGTCGGCACGGAGATCCTCCCAAAGCACTTTCAACCGCTCGCGCCGTATCTCACACGGGCTGCGTTTAGCCCCTTGTTTCCTGTGCTGTACTTGAAGGAGGTGGACGCGCCTGTGGACGGTCCGGCCATGGCGGTGGAGACACCTTCGAGTGCCAACAAGGTCGCCATGACACCAAAGCAGGCTCTATTATCAGAGAAGAACCGAGACGGTGACAAGACAGGCGCGAACGAGAATTGCTGTAGGTCGTGCGGAAAGCATGGTGGTTTGAAGTGTAGTCGGTGCAAGCGCGTGCAGTATTGTTCCCAAGCGTGTCAACGGGCGGACTGGAAAGCTCACAAGAAGGATTGCACTGAACACTAACGAGGCGGTTTGTGAATGAGGTCTGGTGTGGCTAGGCGTCGTGCCTGGTCGGAAGAAGCGTATGGTGTCGAAGCTGGCAACCTTTGAAGTCTCCTAAACCTTTAGCCCTGGTGGAAGAACGACTTGACTGTTGTGCCGCCAGTGTCATTGGACATTTCCCTTCTCTTATCCCTGATCGCAAGTTGAGCGAGTGTACGTGTGTGTAATTGACTTTGTACCAGATATAACTATGACCAGATACTGAACTCCTTTGAAAAAAAATGGAGTATTCGAATGTTCCGGGCTGGTGGGCGAGACTTCCACTCCTAAATGATCACGCGACAGATGTGGTGAATGAGGCAGTGATTCTGGTACGTCCAAATGACTTACTCGAGTGGACGAGGATCGTCTTCGGAATTTTCCGTCAAGAACCAAGTTCAACCAAGATAACGATCATCTTGCCAAGTATCTTCGATTGGATCAATTCACTCCTCACGGCGCCCCATGCAATTTCAAGTTGCACGTCTCGGGCGATTCCGCCCATGAGCGATTCCTGGGATAAGGGTACGGGGTACTTAGGTCTGTTTCGATCGACTTTCCCTTTACGACCGCGACTAATTGCCACTATCCCATCTAATGTCTCAGTCAGCCCAGGAGAATGCCTCCAGAAACACGTACGTACACCTTGTAAATGCGCTTTCTTGACTAAATCAAGTATGCAGATCTACAAACATTAGTATGTTCTCTTTTGCGCCAGATCCATGGTGCCTGACGTCTCCTTCGATTACTAGGCAGATTCTCGGTGCGCATTGTAAAACGTTGCTATGCGGCTGACATATGCTTTTGTAGGAACAAAAGAAGAAACCTCCCGAGGAGTTAATAGCGGACCTGAAGAAGGAGCTGGAGGAGTCTGCACGGGAACGTGATAAGGATTTGAGAGCTGAGTTGGACACTGCGCGAAAGGCCCTGCAGGCGAGGGTCAAGTGTGCTGAGGAAGGCCAGACGCAACTGATTGGCACACTCCGCGAAGAGCAAAAGACCATACAGGAGGGCCAGACGCGAGCGTTCGACGAACTCCGCGAGCAGAACAAGGCTGTACAGGAGTTGTTCGAAGATCGAAAAGCCACATTCGAGGAGGAGACTACGAAATGGCAGCAAGACCGTGCGCACTGGCAAGTACAGGTAGATGCACTGCAATTGCGCATCCAACTCGAACGTGCCGAAAAACAGCTGCTAGAAGAACTCGCTGAGCGCCAATTCCTTGAAGAGAAGGTTATGCGTGCCAACAAAGATGTTGAAGAGCTGAAAGAGCAGCTTTCAGTTGAGGGTTCCACCCTAAAAACGGAAAGGGAACAGGCTGCACAAGCCTTGAAAGCGGCAATCGAGGAAATGCATGCAAAAAGAGAAATTGACCGTGACTTGTTCGGAATATTTTTTCTTTTATTCTTCTTGTTCTTTTTTGGGTGGACGCTAGTGTAGCTAAATAGTAATTGACGAAGTCTAACCCTACCGACGCAACGATTCCAACGAATATGTGCCAGAACCCCACCCGCGATTCACGAGGTGGAGTCATGGGCTCATGCACTTGGCTGTGCAAATTGTAAAGAAGCAGTTGTGGAATCAACCGTGACACGAAGAGAACATGTTATGCATAACTCCCAAGCATGAACGTCACTGAGACTCCAAGCCCTCCAGACACGCTGATGTTTCTACTCTTTCTTGCTTCATCCTCTGTGGAGTTCCGTTGCGTCTAGTAGTCCTTCCACCGTATCAATCTTCTTCACTCATGGCTTAGAAAGTATCCCTTTGTGTTTGTGGCTGCACCTGGACGCGTACGTTCTGATATTGGGCGTGAGATCGATGACCATTGCCTGCGTATTTATGCAGCCGGTGTCGACGAGACCACCTACCCTTTTTTGGCACGATATCCAGCGGTCATGAAAGTTTTGGAAAATCTTGTACGCAGAGAAGATTCCCGAGACGGAAACGCCGTACACGAAATACCTGGACGTGCAAGTCAATTTTGGGAGTACGGCAACCGCTCAGCATATGGAATGGGAGCATGGAAGCAGCGTGCCGGTTATGGAGGCGAGGCCCGTGGTTGGTCATCGGGGAATTCAACCCAGCGTATCCTAATGTGATCATGACTTGCCAACTTGACACTGTCAGTGACTCAAGTACTCATCACCAGTGGCGATCCATGCGACAGACACGAGCCACTTCTGTGTAACTATAGTCAATATTACTTGCGAGAATACGAACGAGTGATCCATAGATCCCATTCGATCTCTCTTCAATTTCTATCGCGACTTTTTGTCGAAGGTCATGATGCCGAAACAGCGCATAATTATAATACCCGTTCTTTTCGCTTGTTATCGGGGATTAAGAAGTAGTGTGTGCCGATGGCACTAATACCAACACGCTTTTATCATCGTCTACTTCTCTCACGCGCCAAGTTCCTTCACTGCCTCGGCAAGCTTTTTCTGGAAGAGATTCTCTGCATCGGTCCATACGCGCGCAGTCCGTCTCTGAGGAAGTTGCAGCAGCGAAGGGAGCAAATCTGAACTGAACTGTTCCGACGCCTCGCGAGGCAACAACGTCGGCAAGTGGTCGATGGACACGACCGACATCGGTGGCACGTCGGCCCTTTCGATAGATCAATGAATACCAACATGTAGAACAAAAAAAAACACTAGATACTCACGCGAGTTTAACAGGGACAGTAGGCTCGGTGAACGTGGTGTTGACGGTATAGATGGGTATGGGATTGAATGGATTGGTGGTGTCGCAGCTCACGTCGACGACGATGGACAAGCGTCTGGACGCGCCAGCCGCATCGATCTGTGATTCGGTGAGGAAAGGGGGAATAGAGGAGGAGAGGTAGATGCAGTTGATGAAGATGTCGACGTCCAGGATCTCTTGAAAGGGTCCACCCTTGGCTGTCTCGGGCAAATCCCACTTGAGAATGTCATCTCTGATAGATAAAAGAGTTTCGAGCCAGTTAAAGCCGATTCCAACGTTCAAAAAAAAAAGAGACAGGACGCACTCTTCAAGGCCGATCTTGCGAAAGAGATCGACAGCACCACGGCCACAACGCCCAAGGGCCCCAATTACCAGAGCCCGAACGCCCTTGCCGCTGCCCCCAAGCACCTCCCTGACATGGCTTACCATCGCCTGTTCACTGGCATATGGCTCTAGTCCTCCTAATGTCTTCCCCTGTCGTGTAGCAGCCAGCGCCAACGCGCCTGCAGCAGCCCCCGCGAATCCAGCATGGAACCCAAAGGCCGCGACACGACGCCCACTCTCGTCTGTGAGGAATTCGAGGTCGTAGAGCATCCCGTCTCCACGACGGAACCGGTCCAGGATGTCGGCCCACCCTGCCTGACGCTTGTAGCAGTGTGCGAATTGGATGTGGGTGTGAGGAAGTGGTTCGGCGGAGACGGGAAGTTCCTTGAGGCCGATGATGGGGATCGACACGGGGGCAGAGGGCCAAGAGTTGTTGTTGACGAGGCGGCAGCCGACACTAAGGACGGAGATGTGAATAGGAAGGATGCAAGTCAGGGGATATTGATCACAAGCAGAATTTACTTACGCTTCGAATTCGGCGTCGTCAAAGATACGCTGCCCGTCGCGTTCCACGATGATCTCAAATCCGGCATCGATAAGTTTATTGGCGGTGGTTGGAGTCAATGCAGAGCGTCGTTCCAATGGTTTGGTTTCGCATCGGAGCCAGAGTTGTTGAGCCATTTTTCTTTGTGGGGGGTTGTCAATGGACCAGTCGAGTCAGTGTTAAAAATGCAAAGCGTCGATCGTGAAGTGACTCGAATTGTGTATGACTCGATCGATCACACTTGGGCTAAATAACTTTTGTAGTTTCCAAGTTCGACATCTCTCTCTACGGCGACATTTACCAGTACATTTCCCCACTTCAGGTTTCACAAATCGTGAATCTGTGTGGTTGTTACAGCGAGCCCAAGCCTGCAATAGGTTGACACAACAACACATACGGAAACATTATATGGCAATGTTTCCTGAGTTAGTGACACCGGATGCAGTACCACTACCCTTGCCGAACGCTCCAGCACCCCCAGCAGCGACACCGCCGCTAATCACATTGGCTGCGACGGGTCTCGTATCAGTATCCGGGGAGACTTCGAGCAAAAGGGTCGAAAAACCCACAGCCATGGACGGTATCAACTTTCTTAGAATGGTCCATTATATTTGTTTGATTTCCGGCAACGTCGTTGTAGGTACCATAGATGTTGGCGGTAGCATTGGCACCAGTCTGGTTGAAAGGCATTATGTGGAAAAGTCGAGGATGATTGAGGCGAGACGAGTGACATTATATATGTAACCCTAGCCGCCGGGTGGCATACTTGATTGGACCAAGGCTCAGTCGAGTTCCGGTGCAGGATGGCAAGATAAGGGTGGCGAGGCTTCGTCACGAGGAAGATCAGAACATCGATACATCGCCTCCTGGGGCCACGAGGCTTTCGTCAGGCTGTCTACCACCTTTTCCGAGTTCCCAGAGGATGTTGGTTGGGATTAGTGGGGAAAGTCCCGTGACGCACCCCGATTTACCAGTCAGACGTTTCGGTTTTTCCAACAGGAGCTTGCTGACCCCCCCGGAAGTTCTTCCGACGCGATCTTTCGCCTTCGAAACGGAAGGTGGTGCTGCAGGCTCATGCATACAGCAGGCTCCACCGTGACGCCCGTGTCACCGTCTGACCGCTTATCGTCCTTTTATGGTAGGTCCCTGTGGCTATCCTGCTGATGAATCGATTAATCGATAGTGGGTCGATCTAGATGTGGGGGATTGAAGAACTCGCCGCGTCGAAACGGCAAGTGGCAGGTTTGGAGAAGCGTGGCGAATTACTGCAACCAATTCGGGCTCAATGATCTGCCCTGGCCACTTGGACGAGCAATGCGGACAGCAAGTTGTCCCTGTGGGCCATCGCATGGCGGACGTATACAACGTCCGCCATTCCAACGATCCTGTTTGTCGCGTTCTACCACTACGCCCACAGGTTGTAAGGGCCCACAAGGTGGTCAGCGCTCGACGCGTGATTCAACGCGCGATGTCCACCAGAGTGGTGGACATGACCACAGACAGATCCCTATCAAATCCCCGTAAACTTCCAGCAAGCGACCAAGTTCCGACGCGTCCAGGACAATACCCACATCACCTGTGCTTCCTATCCCCCATCCACCATGTCCTTCACCCCTCCCGCGCGCCAACGCAATAAACCCTCAGAACGCGATCTTCCGCCTGAACGTATTCAGGCGTTCGCCGACGAACGGTGGACAGACTTTCCTGGCGTCAAGCCAGGCGGGTACGCCATCCCACCAGGTCCGATTGCACCCCTTCCCGACCTTTTCCCCCCCATCGTACCGCCCCACTTACTACCTCTCGACCCGCCAGCCATGCCGTTCACCGCCGCGCCGCCCACATTTCCTGCCGAAAAACTCGGTCACGTGACGTGGTTCAACACCATGTTCGCAGACCTAGGACGCGAACATGCGCAGGTCCAGCAACTCAAAAAGGATTGTACCGAGACCATCGGTGTGACACACCGAGGATCTAGTATAGCGCTCGCAGAGTTTGCTCAGGAGGCCGAGAGGATGCAAGGTTTCTTGAATATGGTGGGAGCGACCGCCGGACGAAGGGTCGTCAAAGAGATATTGCAGGGTGTTGAAGAACAGGTAGACGGCTGGTTCCATGGAGGACCAGAAGAAGGGGAGGAAGAGGAAGAAGACATTGGTCCATGACCCCTCCGGATCTGGTGAGATCAAGGTGAACCTTTTCCTTTCATGGCAAAAGTAACGTAGCGTGAGGCTGTGTTAGGGACAGGCCGCAATATCAGACCAAAAATACACACGACGGAACGTACTAAGAATATCGTGGAATTTCATGGAATGGTCTGAGCAAGCGGTTAAAGGGTACAACATCATACTCGGGCATGTATCAGTCAGCTTAGGCTGCAGTAAGGTACGTATGGAGAATGATTGATATATTGAGTACCGAATACCGAGTCGTCCGTAACAAATGCACTAGGGATAATAAAACAGTGGAAAGGTGGTGAAGAGCTACAAGCTGACACAAGAACTAATCATTACAAGTCATTGTGACGAGTTCAGAAATAAAAAAGATAATGTGGGTTAGCGAGGTATGAAAAATGAGGGTATTAGATTCGATCATCAATTACGACGGCTTGAGCTTTCGTGGCGAGCCGACTGAAGAGCCGCCCGATCCGGTGGCTGTATCACTGATTACAGAGGACGCCGGTCTGTTAATACGGCTACGGAGTCGCTCGACCTCGCGTTCCAATCTATAGATGTCGTGGGCGTCAAAGCCAAATCACCGAGTGGTCAACGTTCGAGCACCCACGTCAAAGTAGTCTGCTTGGCTTCCGCAGCTTGTAACTCGAGTCGGCGGTTAGCACGGACTAGCTCGCTTTCAGATGTTTGCTATGTTTTTATTGAGTAGGATTCGATGGAAACAGAGTCAACTGACCGCTTGACCAAGTGCTTGGCGCAGATTCTGGATCTGGCTTACTGAAGTTTTGCGATCCTCTTCCAGCTTCAAACGATGGCGTTCGCTCTCTTGTAACTGTAGCTGGACATCTCTAACCGCCTTGTCGGGAGATCGAGGAGTAACACTATGTCTCCTGTCGTTGGCGGGTTGGTTGAGCTGAGCTGTGAGTTCTTCTATGCGAGCTCGTAACTGGCGAATGGTCGCGTTCGGTCCTGGCGTAGCAGTATACGACCTCGTTTCCAGGTCCACGACTCGGACGTTGAGATCCTTGACCTGCTTCTCCAGCTGAGCCTGTCAAGTTATAAGAAAGTTGTGCTTAATTCCCGGACCGAAAAAGGGCTGACGCACGTTTTCTCTATCCAGATTCGTGTTCTCGATACGCATTTTATCGAGTTCCAACTGGCTTTCTGCAGCATGTGTTTCGGCCGATTTCATGCGGCCAAAAGCCATGGAAACCCGGTCTTCTTGCTCTTCCAGAGAGCGCTCAAGATCTTGCTTCTCGAGCCGGAGTTTCTGCAGCTCTCGGTCCGATGTGACCTTGCTGGCATCAATATGGTCAAGTTTGATGCCCTCCAATTCCGCCTGTAGCGAACGCCTCGCTTTTTGCAGCATTGCACGGTCCGCCTCTGCATCGTTCAAAACTCCCCGCAGTTCACGGACTTGAGAGTGGAGGGAAACGATTTGGGCTTGTTGATCTGATTGCACGGCCGTCGAGGTTTCATAGGCCTTTGTCAAGTCTACGATCTTGGTCTCCATGCGCTCCTTCTCTCGCTTCCACGCGCCCCCATTGTAAATCTCCTCATCGAAGCGTAACTGGAGCTCATCGTAGTCCGAATGGATCTTGCGGTTATCCTCCCGAAGTCGAGTCATGGTGTCACGTTGTGACTGAAGTTCTGAGGACAGAATGAGAAAATAAACACAGATGGGGCGAGAAAATTGTCACCTTCACTAAGTTGTGCAAGCTCGGCTAGGAGCGATGAGTGCCTCATTAACTCTCACATGGACGCAAAAATGTGTGGTTACCTTGGTACTTCTTCCGGGTCTGATCACTCGCGAAATCACGTTCAGCGAGGTCCTTCTGATGCTGGAGTCGTTCGTCTTGGAGTTGTTGGGCAAGACGACGCCGATGGATACCAAGTTCGGACGACTCTCTATCTTCTTCCTCAATCTGTTGTTCTAGTTCCCGGAGTTTGTGTTCCGTAGTCTGAAGCCGCTCTTCGATCACCTTCTTCTCCGCGACAAGGTCAAGGTGCGTTCTTTCCAGGTCCGTAAACGCGCGACGAGCTATCCAAGATTAGTTTGCAGGACAAGTGACAGAGAGGCCTTTGTTCACCAAACGTTTCCGCTTGTTCTGTCCTTGCCAGTGCAACCTCGACGTCTTGAAGTTTTGCATTGTTCATCGTTCCCTTTTGCTTGTACGACTCGATGGCCTGTTGCAATTCTGCATGACCAGATCAGTCAAGGAGTTGCAAGGAATGATAAGTTAACCGACCTGACTGCATGGCGATAGCAGCAGCCGATGTTATCTGGAGTTCCTGAAATTCTGTCTGAAGCTGCCTGTGTATTTCTGCACAAGATCAGTACAAGTTCACCCAAAGAGTGGGCAAACAAACTGATGGCGTCGTTCTTGGAAGCAATCTCAGCATCCAGCTTGTCATGGATACTCGCCAACTCATCTCGAGCCCGTCTGCGGACGTCTTCCAATTCGAGTTGCAGATTCTTTTGCTCAGCAAGCTGTTGTTCGTGAGCCCAAGTTTTAATCACACCCAAGGAAACGTACCAGGGCTTTGTAGGATTGTTCAAGACGAGCCATGGACTCGTCCTTGAGGGGAGGTAGGTCTTTCGTCGAATCCGGAGTCCGGAAGACGGCTGAAAATTGACGCGCCAGCTCCTCTTCACCAATCTGAAGTTCACGAAGGAGGCGTGAGCGGAATGCCTCGTCCATCGGCGTATCCTTCATGATGAGATTAAGCAACTCCTTATGTTGATGTCCAACCTGAGCCTTGATCTTCGCGACCATGTCCTGCACAGTTTCTGCTTCCCCAAGCTTTTCCTCTAGTTCCGCGATCTTGGCCGTATATTCACGTTGCAGCGACACGCTCGGGGTACTGACGGTGGCGTCCTCCGCAAGCTTGGTGAGTTCGCTTTCTAAAGCCTCCCTGGACCGCAGCACCGACGAAAGTTGCTCGCGCGTCACTTCCAATTCATCCTTGAGATTGCTGAGATCAGCTTGCATCCGTCGGTTACCAGACTCGGCGGTTTCCCTCTGCTTCCGCTCCGATTCGAGCGCAGCCAAAGCCTTCAACGCCCTCTCCTCGTTCGCTCGCGCCGTCTTTTCGATCGCACGGAGCTCGACCTGCTCTATCTTTGTCTCCCGTACAATGTCTTCGGCCTCGCGGGTCAATGCCAACTTTGCTTTTTCCAGAGAACGGATGTACACTGCGTTCTTTTGCAGCTCGTCTTGGGCGTCTTTGAGCTGCTGATCGGTGACTTTCTTGGCCTTCTCAAGTACGTGGACATGCTCGACAATCTTCTTGTCTTGTTTTGACTCGAGCTGCTTAATTTCCCATTCCTTGTTCTTGAGATCGCTCAGAGCCTTGTTCAGGGCAGCGTCCATCTTGGTGAGACGGTCTTGATTAAGAACGAGCTCTCGCTTTTGGTTGGTCGCAACTTCGTGAAGCTGTTTGGACTTGGCGGATTCAGCTTCCAACTGCTTGCGAGTTTGGTCCATTTGACGCTCGAGGGCGCGTGTTCCTCGTTCCAACTGTAACACGGTGTCCTCAAGTTCATGGTACTTTGTCTGGGATGAAGTGAGCTGTCGTTCAAGTGACTAGAATGGCGTGAGTCAGACAAAAAAAAAACGCCCCATTTTCAACGTGGATACGCCACCTCTTTAACCTTGACGACCTCTGCAATCTGAGTGTCTGAGTCAATCTGTTTCGCACGAAGCAACTGCAACTCCGATTCGATCGTTCTCTTGGACTTCTCCATGGCTACCACCGCAGCCTCAGCCTTGGTCGATTGCTCTTTGGTAGCCCTCTCCCGTTCGAGCAGCGACGTATGCGAACCCTCGAGTTGGGTGTATTGACGATGAACCTTGTCGACCTCGAGTTTGAGCTTGCTCTCGTTATCAAGTGCGGTCTTCCGGAACGCGCTCAGCTGACCTTGGAGGTCCCCCACTTGCAGTCGCAGGTCGGCGAGCTCGTCGTCTTTGCTCTTCTCGGCCTCACGTCGACGTGTCTCCTCCGTGCTCCTGGCTTCCATCAACGTACGCAGCTCGTCCAGTTCTTCTTGCAACCTGGCCTTGGCGGTCAAAGTACGATCTGCGTCCACTCTGTAAGCATCCATTTCGGCTTTTTGTTTCTCGGCCAAAGTGCGGATTTCGACTATGTCCTTCTGAAGTTGAGTGCGTTCCCGTTTCGAAGCAGCAACATCGGAGGCGAGACGGACAATCTCGCCCTCTTTCTTTTGAAGCATCGAAGAGTACTCGTTAGCGGTGCGGGTCAGTTCTACTAGTTGGTCTTTGGCTTGTTGTGAACCCTTCTCGAGTTGATCGACTTTGGCATTGAGAAGCTCCCTGAAAAGAAGTGAGTCCGATTACGCATGCACTGCGATATCGGTACTCACGTTGCGCGCGATTCTGCAGCCAGCTTTGACTGCAGCTCGTTGGTAGACACTTCGGAACGTTCTCTAAGGCGGATAATGTCTTCCTCACGTTGGGACACCAGAGTTGTGAAATCCTCGTTCATCTTTTGCAATTCATCTCGCTCGTCCTGCAGCGATATCATGTTACTTTCCATCGTGGCGACAAGTTCTGCAAGCTCCGCTTCCTGTTTCCTCCACTCGTTTTGCTGACTCTCGAACCGCACGAGGTGCTCAGCAGCCTGGTCGAACGCCTGTCGAAGATTTTCGTGTTTCTCGTCGGTTTCCTTCTGCCGCAACAGCGCGCGATCCAGTTGCGAATCGAGAACATCAAGATCAGCGTGTAGAGCAACGATCTCCTCTTCCAGCTCAACTTCCCGTTGCTTGCTCCGCTCGAGTAAAGAGTCTTTGTCCAGTGCAAGCGCTCGCTCTGCCTCGAGTTCCAGGACGATTTTCTCTTTCTCCGTTTCCAACGCCATCTTCATGTTTTCCAGGTTCTCTTTCTCACGTTGATCTCTCTCCGCGCGTTCCTTGATCAACTGCAACTCCGTCTCCTTTCGACGAAGCTCTTCGTCATTCCGCGTAGCAGCTAGTAGGGGTCGAACCTATGAATACCACAACATGAACTGAGAACGTCCCGAGGAAAATTCGGTCAAACCTTTGTATAAAGTTGCCACCATGGCCAGTCTTTGAGTTCACCATACACGCGCGCATTACGCTGAATAGTCCGAATAGCGATCGCACGATTGAGGATCTTCTTGATTTGTCTCCGCGCTGAGAACTTTCGTGCCACGGCTTGCAACCTCGAAAACACGTCATATAACAACGCATCTCTGCGTTCTTCAAGCTCCGCGAGCACGCCGGCTTTGAAGAAAATCTTCGATGTTCCAACTCGATACAACTCCCTGTCAAGGTCGAGAGCCTCCACCATGCGAAGACAAGCTTTTCGACCGTCCATGTATCCGCGTGGGATAACTCCTGGGGTCATAATTTCGTAGCGTTGCCGGAACTCGACGAACGGAAGCCTGTTGGGGTAACCCAGCCGAGCGATTCGGATACCTTCCAATACACCATTGCACCGTAGCTGGTCGAGTACCAGCGGGACGTCGACCCTTCCCGGTTTTTTGTGCACGTTCGGAACTATACACCGAACGAAATGGGGTTGGGTGGCATGTAACTGAGTCATTAGTAATGCTAACTGTTCTTTGTGCCTTTGAGCCACGGTGCGGAAAGCCCCCTTCTTGACTCCACGTTTCTTCCCCAGGGTGATTGCGACGTTTGAAGAGGACAAATCGGAGAGTGGTCCTACATAGTCTTGGAATAACGACGCAACGTAGGGTTGTGTGGACGCAGCGAGGACCCGAGTGAGATTGTCGTTCAGCGGATCCTTATTCTTCTCTAGCCAGCCGTCGGTGCGGTACTCGACTCTCCCGGCGTAATGAGTGATGATGAAACCTTGCTCAAACTTAGGGAGACTGTATTTTGTACGGCCAGGGTGGGGCTGTTCTCCAGGGGCTAAATCCCCACTCCACAAAGACTGCACTTTCTCCGTGAAAGTGAGATCCGTTGCCTTGGGCATGATACACTCCTCGTCCAAGCAACTAAGAATACCGATGACGCTCCCGCCTCCCTCTATAAGATCGATCGTAGGCTGCAAGTCCAGCTTGAAGTTCACGTAATCCCATTCGATACCCTCGCGAGAATATTCTTCTTGTTCGAGGACAAACATGTGATGGTTAAAGAATTGCTGCAGTTTTTCGTTCGTATAGTTGATGAGCAGTTGCTCGTACGTGTTGATCTCGAAAATTTCGAATCCTGCGATATCTAGCACTCCGATGAACGACGACTTTGGCGTTGGTCGATCAAGGGCGCGATTGATACGGTCCACCAAGGCTCCGAACGATTTCTCGTATAACGTCTTTGAAAGAGCAGCAAGCTCGTCCAAAGCTTGGTGACTAGTCCGTGCCTGTGCGACCCACTCTCGTCCGGCAAGCACCCTAGGTCGCAAGACAGCTTTCGTGAACTCGGCTAGAGGAATTCCCAAAAGGTGACAAGCGCGCTCTGCTTGAGAGGAATCGACCATAACAGCGTCGTCAGCGCGTGTCGAGGCAATGGGAATGTTACCGATGTGGAGAACCGCTGCTACGATTCGGAATAGATCAAAACGCTCGGCCTCAGAAAAACCGACCACATCGAAGGCATTCTTGGGATCTGATCAACAAAAAAGCAATTGTGTGCAAAGCATAAGACTGGCTTACAGAAAGAGTATCCCAGTCGTCTCGATCATTAACGCCGTCAATCTCCCTCCTGCTGCGGTTCAAAAACTCATAATCCTCGATGCTGCCGTCTAGTAAGAGTGATTCTAAAAGGGGATGAACGACATGAGGACAGCATGGAGGGCTAAATTGCATACCCTTCAGAGCGCCAGCAGTGGACATCAACTGGTAGAACACATGGAAACTGCGCTCTGCGGGACTTCGCACGACGACTCGGCTCTTTTCCAATAAGTACCAGTCGATGTTGGCTCCAGCGATACTCCCGTCCGGTGCAAAGCTGATGCGGATAAATTTTCCGAAACGACTTGAATTGTTATTTCGTTGGGTCTGTGCATTCCCAAAGGCTTCGAGTATAGGGTTGGCTTGAATGATTTGTCGCTCCAAGAGACCGAGTCGCTCTTTCGCAGTTGTGTTAGTGCCTGATCCAGTTGTTGAAAGGCTTTTTCTGCTCCTAGGTAATCCAATTGAAGGTATCGCCGCATATGAAGAAGACATGGACGATGAATTGGTATCGGGAAGGTGGGCATCAGTAGCGATGGCCGAGAGGTATTGAATGACCTTCTTGGTGCTTTCTGTCTTTCCGGCTCCTGATTCACCGCTGTATGAGTGATGTTTCAGACAGGATGCTACGCGCTACGACAGAAATTTCACGGACGTAATGAGAATACTCTGGTTCTCGTGTTCTTCTTGCATGTTTATCCACGCACGCTCCGTAACTGCAAATATATGGGGCGGGTTCTCGTCTCTTCGTTTGTAGCGGTATTGCTGAATGATTGCATCGGTGTATAGTGGCAAGTTCTGGTAAGGATTAATGGCAACTAAGAATAACCCGGAATATGTCTATTGCGAGGGGTGTTAGTGTGGCCAACAAAAGAGCCACGAATGGATAGTTTTGAATGTCACCGGCAATGTATGACTCACATAGATAGCTCCAGATCCGTACCTTAGACGAAGATTGTGAACGACACTAGCTTCGTTGAGAAACGTGAGGTCCGCGATATCATCCACACGGTCGAACTTGGGCGGATTCATTTTGGACAGAGCGTAGAGAGGAACTTGGCGGATCTGAATAGAATGTGAGAGATTGCAAAGAGATTATGAGAATACCTACCTCTGCGCCAGATGACATTATAATCTGAGCAGTCTCTTGATCCTCTTGATGGACCCAGCCAGCGAGGTAGCCGTCCTTCTCGTCGGGTACCCACACCCATTTCTTCTCGTTGAATTCTGCTTGAAGGGCGGCGGCACGGGCAGCGTCAGCACTCTGGGAGTTCCGTAGTCCGTTCATGTTCGAAATCGCTGCCCGGACGAGGTGCGTCACGGTCGTGAATGAGAGGCCGAACGCCGATAAACAAGCGAATCGAGAACGTTGTACACAACGAACCAAGTCTTTCTTTTTCTGGAAAAATGTGGTTACGTACGCGACGCTCGTATTCATCCAGCCACAGTCATCAAATCGACTTAGTACTTCCAAGCTATCATGATGCAGGATTTAATCAAGTGCGATGGAGACGGACCCAAGTTGCTCAAAATTTGTCACCTTTGAAAAGTACTTGGCAACCCGATTGCTACTACCACACATAGCACCCACCATTGTGACTTTCCGAGTCGGAGACGGTCGAGTCAGCTAGAACACCATGAAGTATCCTCCCCAGGTTTACACAAATCGAGCCGGAAGCAAGTCGTCAAACGCCCTGTCGCCTTAACATGCTTGACATCTGGTCAGTTTTCCGCAGTTGCCAGAGTGCCGCAATAAAGGCCACGAGCTACATCTTCCAGTAGTGTCCCATTGAAATCTACAATGAATACCGCAGAACGCGATTCCTAATTGAGGCGTGGTTTGTGTGATCCTTGCGGCGCCGCGACTCTTGAAGCTTGACACGCTGATTTTCGTTTCTGGTATGTACATCATGCATGAGGGGCACTCTTCGATCTTACTGACACAGCACGACAACGACATCATACCTTAGCCAAGAGGGTTATTGGAGGCGTTTGTTACTAGTGGTAACACGAGAGAGATTGCTCATGAATTCCCGCTCGATGGAGCGTACAACACACTTCTGAGGCACCTCCTCCCTGCCCAGGGCCTCTCGAACCATCTAGAGTCCGACCTGCAAGAAGAAATCCATTTTGTCGTCTTGGCTGCAAGATGCACGGAAACGCCGATCTTTTTCTTGGAAATTAAACCTCTCATCTGCATCTGGGACGCATACGTGAGGAGGTCGACTTGCAAATGCGGAAACGTGTCCAAGAACTCAGTCCGGACTAACGATACTACAACTCGCGTCCTATAATTACCACAGCGCAAGAAGCCTTTTCCAACCAGCTCCCATGGATCGTTGGAACATGGATGTCTCGTCGAAGGATACGGATGGCTAGCCCGGTTAGCAATCGAGATAAAGATAATGCTTTTGCATTCGGCCTGTACTTGGAGAGGAACTTGAACTTGAAGTACTTTCAAATAGATCGACTTCTAAGACGAATATGTGAGAAATTTACAAATTACGTAACCTAGTGTTGGCGCTCTGCCAGAGTCTTCAGAGAGTACTGCTGTCATTACCGTTTGCGATGGCGCCAGACCTATTTTCATTCCTAGATCCTGCGCCTCCAGGAGCCGAAAGCGACAATGAGGACGAAATTCAGACCTCTACCTCAGCTGCAGCGGCCACTTTGGGTCAGAAGCGAAAATCGAGTCCCAGTAATGTCGATTCAAGCAGGCTGCGGCCACCACGCCGCGAAATCATCGAGAGACCCGTAAAGCGATCCCGTCCCGCCAGTCCTGCTCCTGTTGTGGTCGATGAATTTCAGACGGAGGCGAAGCGCGAGATGGCAGCGAGTGGTGGATTAACTGGTCCCGTCGAGGAGGGTTCAAGACTGGAACTTCGGCATCAGGTTTGTCTTGCTACAGCGCTTGATAGTCCTTCTTGAATATTATCCAGGTTCGGCATCAAGTCGCCATTCCTCCCGGCTACGACTATATCCCGATTGCAAAACATGTTCCGCCTTCAAAACCCGCTCGGGAATACAAGTTCACACTGGACCCGTTTCAGCAGGTTTCCGTGTATGCCATCCAGCGCAACGAGAGCGTTTTGGTGTCAGCACACACTAGTGCTGGTAAGACGGTCGTGGCAGAATATGCCATAGCGCAATGTCTTCAGAACCGGCAGCGTGTAATTTACACTAGTCCAATAAAAGTGAGCAGGAATCCCCCATTATGTAGGTTCAGTTACTGACCTGTCTAGGCTCTCAGTAACCAGAAGTATCGCGAGATGCTTGCTGAGTTTGGTGACGTTGGCCTTATGACTGGGGATGTTACCATTAATCCGACCGCAACATGTTTAGTCATGACGACGGAAGTGAGTTCCTTGACTTGCCCTCAGGAATTTCGCTGACAAGTGTGTTAGATTCTACGTTCGATGTTGTATCGTGGTTCTGAAATCATGCGAGAAGTCGCTTGGGTGATATTCGACGAGATTCACTACATGCGAGATAAGGAACGTGGTGTAGTCTGGGAGGAAACCATCATTTTGCTCCCTCACACCGTTCGATACGTCTTTCTATCGGCCACTATTCCCAACGCTATGCAATTTGCAGAATGGATATGCAAGTCCCACGAACAACCTTGTCATGTCGTATACACCGATTTTCGACCCACGCCTTTGCAACACTACCTCTTTCCCGCTGGCGGAGAGGGCATTTACCTGGTGGTCAACGAGAAGGGCGAATTCAAAGAGGACAACTTCAGCAAGGCAATGGGAACCTTGCAGGAGAGAATGGGTGAAGACCCGGCAGATCCACAAAGTGGTAAAGGGCGCAAGGGAAAATCCAGAAAGGGGAGTGAAAAGAAAGGTATTTTACGCTCCGTCACGATTTGCGACGTCCTCATTGCCGCTTAGGGTCCTCTGACATCACCAAGATCATCAAAATGATCATGCTCAAAAACTACAACCCCGTCATTGTATTTGCATTTAGCAAACGAGAGTGCGAAGCTTTGGCTTTGACCATGTCCAAATTCGAGTTGAACTCGAATGACGAACAAGGACTGGTTACAAGCATTTTCCAAAATGCCATCGAAAATCTTACTCCAGACGATCGCAATCTTCCTCAGATATCAAATCTTCTTCCCCTACTGAAGCGTGGGATCGGCATTCACCACGGGGGTCTTTTACCCATCCTAAAAGAAGTCATCGAGATTCTCTTTCAAGAAGGCCTTATCAAAGTACTTTTTGCCACCGAAACTTTTTCCATCGGTCTGAACATGCCTGCGAAGACCGTGATGTTTACTGCGGCCCGAAAATTTGATGGGCGCGAGTTCCGTGACCTGTCTTCTGGAGAATATATTCAAATGTCGGGCCGTGCGGGTCGTCGCGGCTTGGATGACCGTGGTGTCGTCATCATGATGTGTGACGAGAAGCTCGAACCTGCCTCCGCAAAGACAATGATCAAGGGGGAAGCCGACCGACTCGATTCTGCCTTCCATCTAGGGTACAATATGATTCTAAATCTTCTCAAAGTGGAAGGGATCAGCCCAGAGTACATGCTAGAGCGCTGTTTTTTCCAATTTCAGAGTAACGCTGGCATTCCCGTGTTGGAAAAAGGTTCGGTGGATGGTACACCACCTCTGTTTGTTTTGCTTACCAAATCTTGCTTAGAACTGTATGCTGAAGAGAGGCGGCGGGACTCGATACACATTCCAGACGAACATGCTGTGGCTGCATACTATGACTATCGCCAACAACTTGATCAAATGGGGGATGACTTTAGGGCGGTCATCACACACCCGACATACAGTCTACCCTTCCTTCAGGCTGGCCGGTTGGTCCGAATTAAGCACAAAGACGCCGACTTTGGTTGGGGCGTCGTCATCAACTTCCAAAAACGTATAAAGTCCAAGGTCGGTCGGTCCCGTCCTCAGTAGCTCGCCACCCATTTTCTGAGTTATATATTACAGACCAAGTCGGAATTCCAGACCGAAGAGGTGCCTGCTCATGAACAATACATTCTCGACGTTCTCTTGAACTGCAAAACAGGGGCTGCTCTTCCCAAGGACAGAAATATCGCCACGCCGACACCGGGCGACGTTTTACCTTGCCCACCAAACCAAAAAGGCGATCCGCTTGTCGTCCCGGTGCTGTTGTCGACACTCGAGGCCATAAGTCATATCAGAATATTCCTTCCAAAAGACCTACGGCAAGACCAAGCTCGAGAAACCGTCTGGAAAAGTGTCCTAGAGGTGCAACGGAGGTTTCCCGACGGAATCACACTGCTCGATCCCGTCGAGAACATGGGGATCAAAGATGAAAAATTCTTAAATCTCATCAAAGTAAGGCATCGACAGGCATCGCGCTATTTTTCGTCCCTTGATTTTTCCTGTCTCGTGATCAGAAAATCGATGTCATGGAGAAGAAAATGTTTTCAAATCCTCTTCAGAGGGATCCGCGTCTCCCCCAGTTGTACACATCATATGCACAGAAACAGATGGCACAGACAAAGATCCGAGAATTGAAGAAACGAATCTCGGCGACGCACGACGTGTTGCAGCTCGAGGAACTCAAGTGTCGAAAACGAGTCCTGCGGCGATTGGGTTTTACGAACACGTCTGACATTGCCGAAATGAAGGGTCGCGTCGCATGCGAGATCAGCACGGGGGACGAACTCTTACTCACCGAGCTGATTTTCAATGGCGCCTTCAATACCTTGCTACCTGAACAATGCGCCAGCATACTAAGCTGTTTCGTGTTCACAGAAAAGGTAGGTTTCGGTCGACTATGTTTGCAGATCCACTGATTGCGTATGATATACAGAGCGAACAGCAGACAAAGCTCAGCGAGGAACTCGCGGCACCCCTACGTGTGATGCAGGAGCTGGCGCGACGCATCGCCAAAGTATCGCAAGAGTCGAAGCTCCCGCTCGTCGAGGACGACTACGTTCAATCTTTCAAGGTAGAACTCATGGATGCAGTGGTTCAGTGGTGTCGTGGCGCATCATTTTCAGAGATTTGCAAGGTTGGTGATTCATACGCTGTCTTGCCTCGTCGATATCCTTCTTGAATCCTCTTCACCCAGTTGACAGACCAGTTTGAAGGCAACCTCATCCGCGTCTTCAGACGATTGGGCGAGCTGTTGCGACAGATGACACAGGCTGCCAAGGTAATTGGAAACTCGGAGTTGCAAGAAAAGTTTCAGAAGGCGTCAGAAATGCTTGAACGGCCGAACTCTGTCATCTTTTGTTCATCTTTGTACCTTTAGACACGTGCGATTTACATATAATCTTGCTTCTTTTTTTTTACGCTAGGCTTGATCTCCGCTCTCAAAGTTTGAGTAAGTTGATCGTCGTTTTTTTCTTCTTAGAGACGTCTGATACATATCTGAATTTACAAGATACACGTAGCACGCAACGAACTGCCTTACGCATCCTTGACACGGAAACGGATAGCCTCCGCAGCAGACTTGATGCCCGGCAGGGGGCCAGCAGGTGGGAGACCGAGGCCGGCGGCAATGCGGTTGGAAAGCTCCTGGTCAATGCTAGCCCAGTAGGAGACTGCCGAAGATAACGATCAGATGACCGTACAGCGATCACACAGTAAAAAAAAAACAACACTTACGGACTCTGGTCTTGAGACCCGCGTGCTTCACACCGCTGACGTGCTCGACGACGTTGTTGACGAGGTGCTGACGGTCGACGTCGCTCATCACATTCCTGTAGAGCGCACGTGGCTGTTCAAAGTCGACTGGGAGAAACCGATGAGGCTTTAGTGAAAGCTGTCTCCGTTGACATGGATGACTCACGTTCGGTGACTTCGCTCAGATCCCAGTAGGCACCACCGATCCATCTCTCGTGGTTAGCATGGCGTTTCTCATCACGAGGAGTACCATTCACAGAACCCTCGTTGCTGGTGTAGGATAACGGGGAGAGTGAGCTCTGGTAGTTGGGGCGCGCACCCTGGTTGTTAACGGCCATGAAACCGTCGCGCTGGAAGTTGGCGACTGGCACGATGGGCTGGTTAACAGGGATCTGAGAGTAGTTGACACCGAGACGGTGGCGGTGCGTGTCCGGGTAGGAGAAAAGACGAGACTGCAAGACAGGGTCGCAGGAAGGCTCGAAGTAGGGGACTGTGTGGGATGGAGAGAAAGCAGCCTGAGTTCAATATCGAATTCAACATCATCTTTGTGTCTGGTGACAAGCTGACCAACCTGCTCGACCTCAGCAAAATAGTTTTGAACATTTTCGTTCAGCACAAATTTGCCGATGGGACGCAAGGGGAATTCCTTGTGGGACCAGACTTTGGTGAGATCCAAAACGTTATAGCGGAAGTTTTCCGCTTGCTCGGGTGTCATGGTTTGCTGAAACACAGGTTGATCGTTTATGCTTCCTCATTGAGTATGGGTACGTACGATGTAGACGGTCCACGACGGGAATTTTCCGGCCTCGATGGTTTCGAAGAGGGCTTGGATGCCATAGTCCGGGTTTTCTCCGCTGAGTCTGCCTGCAGTGGGGCCATCGAGCGTCTAAGGAAATGAGAATGGGAATCAAGGGGTAGTCAGGAAATAACACCGACCTTGAATCCGCCGTCGGCAATGAGGTGGATCTGAGTGTAGACCCAGCTGCCATCAGCCTTGACAAACTTGTAGGTGTGGCCGGAGTAACCGTGCATGTTGTGGTAGCCATCGGGGGTGCCACGATCTGAGAAGAGGATGGTGATCTGGTGAGCGGACTCTGGGTTTTGGGTGAGGTAGTCCTGCATCCGCCCAATTAAGTAACACGATGTGAGACAAGGGGACAACGAATCGTACCCAGAACATGTCAGCATCTTTCAGGTGAGTCTGAGGATCGCGCTTCTGGGTGTGGATGAAGTGAGGGAACTTGGCAGGGTCCCTTATGAAGAAAACAGGAGTGTTGTTGAACACCCAGTCAAGATTGCCCTCCTGGGTTCTGATCTTGATGGCAAAGCCACGGGGATCACGGGCAGTGTCAGCAGACCCGAGCTCACCACCGACAGTAGAGAATCGGACGGTAGACTTGTACTTCTGGCCGACCTGGGTGAACACGTTGGAAGAGGTGATGTCACTGAGGTCATGGGTCAGTTCGAAGTAACCATGTGCGCCTGCACCCTTGGCGTGAACCTAGTGTGTTGATGATGAGCATGAGCTTCATACACATCAATCTGTCATGAACGCACGACGCGCTCTGGGATGCGCTCACGACCGAAGTGGGCGAGGAGATCGATGTGGTGGAAATCTGTTAGTCACGATCAGAATAAAGAGCTAGATTCAAGGTTTAGATCAGGACAGACCCTGCAGGAGTAGGGGACCATTGGTGCCAACGCGGTGAGCCGCGTATGGGTGAGCGACGGGAGCGCCGTTCGACGTGGTGTAGACAGCACCGTCCGGGGTGTTAAGAACCTGTGCAGAAGGCATTTTGAAAGTGGGCGAAGATGGAGATGAAGAGGAAGGATTGAGGGTGATATTTAAGAGTGCTGGCGCAATCAATTTCAAGGACCGCTGAGAATGATGGTACGATTCTGTCGAAAGGACTTACGGAGATGGGAAAAAGGCTCGCCAGTCCGCTGTCTGTGACCCAGTTTGTCTCATATATGGTGACAACGAGCCACGACAATGCTCGTCTTTCCCGCGATACGCCTCCTTCGATGACCATATTGGGGTATCATTCAAAAAAATGATCTAGAGACGCAATTGTTTTTCGTGAAATAGATTCTAAATGTGAGTGAGATCGCAGTGCCCCATGACGATTCTAGGCATGCAACGCGCCGCAGCAATTTAGGTGGGCCCCCAGATGGGAAAACCAATAAGAACGCGTTTTTATTTGGACAATCGTCTTTCCGACAATTTGATAGGTCGCCATCCATGTCCTCATCAGTCAGCATCCGGACCACGGTTCCCACGTGTGGGAACTCTTCAATGTTCCGATCCATTCCCGCGAATGGCTTCATGCCTCAGTCGCAAAATGGATCGTCATTCAGTGGCTCGTCGAGGACGACTCTCTGATCGAGGTCCTCGAACAAAAAAAGGCATTTAGAGTTGCGACCGACGCACTTGACATACGAATGACATTGCTAATTTCAGCCACAAAACGTGCACTCCTGAGAAGTATGTCCGAAACTCAGCCAGATGAGAGAAGCACTGATCGTGACCAAGTACCTGTCCCAGACCCCTCATGTCGATGGCGTGATTCCAGAAGTCCCCTTATCCGACCCTCCCTTCACAATCTTCACGCCAGGTATAGTCCGCTGCCTACTCGAAAAAGGGACTCTCAACATATCCGAGGACTGTACATCCCGTATCGATGGTAGGGTCGATCGTCCATATGAAGTTTCTTTATCGTTGCTCTTCCATTCAGGGTTGTTTGAGACCGACCTATGACCGTGGCTCAACGGTCTTTGAAACTGCACACTACCCTCCTGTGAGCCCCTGTGCACTCCGATCGGTTTGTTGGGAAGTGCTGGTTTATCCGCAAATGAGGACGAACTTGCCATCTGGCGGAGTTTAGCCTCCATCATGGCAATTTTACTCGAGGTCTTCCTAGAGCAAGCTGTGAACAGACCCGGAAATACACACATCTGTACATGCACTCACGCTTCGGGGCGCGCAATCCC